>CM038792.1:225459865-225462365 GCA_021764765.1 Vicia sativa
GCAACGACGAGGGTGATTTTCTACCTTCTTTTCTCTTATTAAAACATTGAGGACGATATTTTCGTTCAAGTTTAAGGAAGAAATCTTTTGTAAACTTTCTAAGTTTTTAAGTAGATTTAATTTTTCTTGTGATTTTTTTCCTTCAGTTATTTTTCCCTTCCAATAAAAATATATGTTATATTAAGCCTTATATGCAACATGATTTTTGTTTCTACTTCCTCCACATTTCTTGAGCCATAAAAAAAATTGAAAATTTATTTTTATCGATTATTATGCATGACTAGACACATTCAGAAAGTATGAAGATTGTCCATTTCATAAGAAATAATAGGAACGAGTAAAGTAGAAACACGACTATTACCGTCTTGACACTTTAAAACCCTTGAGTGTGCACGGCCGATTTGAGTACCTATTACGAAAACCTAAGGCTTTAGTTTTAAAAGTAACCTCGGTAGTTTATTTAGCGATCGACACCATCTTAATCACAAACTACGTGGGGAGACGATGAATATAAGTGAATGATCCCAAAAATATCAACAAATTTGTACTATCTAAATATTTTATGTGAAATGCACTAATTAAACTAGGTGACCCTCACTTGGGTCATTTAACCCAGAGACGAATCCTTCATAAACAACAACATAAGAATCCGGTGAAGTTGGTTCAAGGTCTCGAATCGAACTTGGTAGGCGCTACATTCGATCCCCATGACTTTAGGTGGGGTAGATAAAAGGTGTACCACACAATTGTGCGAGAACTCCATGCTTTAATGGATCATCACTAACCGCGACTCTACTATATGCGTGAAAAGATAATGGGCTTAGTGTGATTATGTGAATGAAAACGGGTGAAATAGAGCGAATAAGACTAGGTTAAGCTATAATTGCATGATTGATTGATTAGTGTGCATATGAGAGTTGTTGTTTAGTGTCACTATTGTTTTTTAGTCTTGAAATTGAACTTGTAATGCTCTGACAAAAACATCTCGCAACCAAGTGCAATTTGAGTGGCGTCATGAGTCTGCATCTAACCCACATTTGTTGAATTTCAAACTATTACTTGAGAGGACAAGCAAAGGTTCACATGTAGGGAGTTTGATAACCAAATTATATTGTTTATTCGGCTCGATTAACATAAATTATGTTAGTATTTTATTTTAATTATGCTACTTTATGTTGGAATTATGCTGGTATTTTTATTATGTTTCAGGTATTTAACCATGCAAGGCACGTGTGAGAAAAGGAAGGAAAAAGGGTACAATGAAGTAAAAAGGCTTAAAAGGCTAAGGTAAAAAATAAATGTAAGACCCAATAAGAAAAGCCCATCAAACAAGCAAAAGCGTGGGTCTACAAAAGAAGTGTGACAAATGTCAACCCCCATTACCAACCGTGTCGATCGACACTCACACACATGTCCCTCCACTAGTTTACTTATGATATGTCACGCTTCTACAAGGAGACTTATTTCTCCTTTGTTGTTCTGAATGAACAAAGTTGGCTAGTACATTTCCTATATTTATACGCACGTTCAAAGCAAAGCGAGATGCAAGTTCTTCCTATATTTCCTCAAGGCTAGTTACAACGACAATTATAAAAGGCAATCGTTGAAGTGAAAGGTTCATAATTTTGACGTAGAAAACCTCATTGTTTCGCTTCTTCGTGCATTATTTTCCCAGCATTATTTTCCAACATTCAAGTTTCCGAGTAGTAAATTTCCAGTTCTAAGCAATAACTTCCATCACCCAATTAGCAAAAGTTTTCTACACCGAAAGACTTTTGCCCCCATTATTTTCTTTCCAAACTTCCATAATTTGTAAGCTTTTATTTTTCTATATGTTTTGAATCTGGTTTACGCAAAGAAAATCTTACCGGCTTGTGGAGGAGTGCTTTAGTATTAGAAGAGTGTTGTGTTTCGAATTCCATACTTAATTCCAGATTTCTTATTTTTAGTAATATTTATTATTTGTCTTTAATTTATTAATCATGTTTAAATTATTTTCTACATTTTGTATTACGTGTTTGAGAATTATAACATGCTAGGCTAAGTTTTTGATACGGTATGTAAAGTCATAAGAACCGAAGGGGTTCGGTAATATTAGCAAATTAATATTTATAAAATTAAAATACATTTTGGTTTAATTTTAAAATTTGATTCAAACTGTTTTGTACGAGAGTTAAAACAAACAAAGGTTAAAATTAACAAAGCGAGAGTTTGAGATTTTAACCGGATAGTTAGTTATTGAACATTGGCTTTAAAAATAGCGAGAGGGCTTTAAGGTTAATTAAATTCTAATTGTTTTCAAAATTACTTTTAAGTTTTAATTGAAATAACGTTGATATATTAGGCTTAATAGTATAACCCGATTCAATAGGCGAGAGTTTGAGATAGAGTTTTTAATTAATTAGTCTTCATTGAAAATTGTGTTTAATATCTAAAAACCTTCTATAAGTATTGAACCCCACGTTCACTAATTATTTTGATATATTTCATTGAAATTTAC
>CM038792.1:225467365-225556955 GCA_021764765.1 Vicia sativa
ATACATATGATTTTGATATTGTAACTAGTTGACAAAGTAATAAATTGTGAAATTGACTTTGATCAACCTTTTAATTCTTTTTTTTTTTTAATTTAAAATGAAAAAAATAAATATATATATATATATATATATATATATATATATATATATATATATATATATATATATATATATATATATATATATATATATATATATATATATATATATCTCATTATTATTTAATAAATTTAAAGTGTCCAGCATGAAGATGAAATATAACTCAATCTTATATAGAAGGAGCACTCTGTATCACAGCCCATAGTTATCAAAATGTGATAAAAGCCACTTTATCATTAATTTTATTTTTACTTTTTTCCTTTTGAATTGTTTATATATTTTTTATTTTTTATTCATAAATAACTTTTAAGTTTATATTAAATAATAATAAAAAATCAAATACAAACCAGTCAAAAAAATAACGGATTCATTGTCTTCAAATATATATATATATCCCCAATGTGACTATATTTTTATTGAGAAACAATTGTAAGAAAATCTTAGAGTGGTTGTCTTCAGGAAAAAATATAATACTTTTACTGTGAAAATGAATTGTGAAAGATTTGACAGGACTGTTTTAATTGTGGATCATGATGCTGTTTCCTTGGCTTCAATTGCCAATTTACTAATGGCATGGCAATACAAAGGTACGAGTCTCTTGTTTATTTAACCATTGCATAATTGAAGTATCTTCTCTATTTTGATTTCATGGATTTTAACATTTTTCAAACACATGAAAATTAGGTTGAAATTCAAAAGAAAATATTAAAAAATAAACTTTCCTTATTGAATGAGCTGTCTTAATTTTGCAGGACTGATATGTGTACATCCAAATATTTTAACACCGTAATCCAACACCATATTTTCTTTTTTAACTACCTTTTGATTATATTATTTTATAAATTTCAAAGTATATCATACTTAAAAAAAATGCAAAGGACACTGTATGGTGTCTATAATTTAGGTGTCCATTTATCATATTTATAATTTTGTGAAGGATACATATAATTTAGTCAAAATTTAACCATGGCATAAAAAATAAGGTCCAATTTTGACAAAATTTAATTCTAAAAACTATTTTATGAAGTTTTATCACAAGTTAAATGTGAAAATTTTGAATTTTATAAGATAATTCGTCTAGGTCTCAAAAACAATCTTATTTATTGGTCGATAAATGTCTATGCCTAAGACTATTAAATAATTGATCTAACTCAAGAATATACTTAAGAATTCAATGAATATGTACAATAGTGAAAAATAATTTTATATTATTGTCCAATTGAAATTCACTAATTAATTGTGGCATACTATTAATTAACAACATTTGAGTTATAAAATAATTTTATGATGTCGTCAATAAAATATTAATCAATTAATTATGTCATACTGTAAACTTGAAAACATCAGTATTCTAAAATAATTTTATATTTTCATCTAGGAAAAATTTATCAATTTGTCGTGTTATACTATCAATTTTCATTTAGTAACTTGAAAAGAACTATGTGATTTGACCGAATATATTATAGTCATTGGATTGACAATGTACAATTATTTTACTACAAGGTGCATATCCTATATATTTAATTTTAATATTGTATTATTAAATTTTGTAACAACTAATTATACTTAAAAAAATATATCTAATGTTATTTTTGTAAATTTATAATTAGTTTTGTTATAATTCTTTTTATTTTCAACCAACTTATTTATTTTATTTTGAATTTCAGTTCGAACTGCCAATGATGCTCATCAAGCTTTGACAATTCTCCAAGGATCAAAAGGCTTAATCGATATCATAATCTCAGAGTTCATTTTATTAGGAATGAGTGGCTATGATTTTCTAAAGCTAATTCAAAATGAATTTCGTATACCTGTAATAAGTAAGTATACCATCCTTTATTCATTAAATCAACCTTACCATTTTTATTCAATATTTAAAAGTATATATGTAATTATATTTAAATAATTGACATTTTTTTCTCTTTTTAAATAGTGATGTCTGAAGAAAAGGAAGAAAAGTTAATCTTCAATATTTTAAAAGTGGAGCTGCACATTTTATTGCAAAACCCTTTTGCGATGAAGACTTCAAAAACATTTGGAAATATGTTATGGAAGCAAAAGAAGAAAAACTATTCTTTGAAAGCCTATTTGTAACAAAAGAAGGTGAAGAACAAAAGAGTAAAAATAAGCAATCCAAGAGAAAGACAAATGATAAAAATCAAGAAGAAGGGGGTTTTCAAGTTTCTAAGAAATCAAAGCTTGTTTGGACTCCTGAACTTCATAATCTATTTATGTTTGCAATTAAGCAAATTGGATTGCAAAGGACTAGTAAGTCATATTTTGAGTTATGATACTTTAATATTAGGTTGTTGGTATTTTATTATTATTATAATAATTATATGTTTTTATTCAGAGGTTGTTCCGAAGAAAATTCAAAAGATTATGAATGTCCCAAACTTGACCAGGGAAAATGTAGCTAGTCACTTGCAGGTTTGTCTTATTAATTTAATTCATATATTTGTATAATATTGTTGAATCTTATTAATAATATTCTATTTGTGTGTGCTTCTTTTTTATTTTAATTATATTTAGTTAGAAGATAGGTGCTGTGAATAATGTTGATGGATTTTTATATAGGAATTCAACATTTTAAATTAATGAGAATATATTAATTCTAAAACCTTTTTTCACACAAACACTATTTTTTTTTTCAATTTTACTATAAGATATTTTAATTAGGAGTGTTTGCATGTCAATTACATTCGATTTTAAGAGAATTTAATATTCAAACCAATAAAAAAATATATAGATTAGTTTGAATTTAATTTGTACATTTTTACAAAATCTCAAACTAAATTAAACCGAAAATAATGAGTTGGTTTAGTTAGATCGATCATATATACTATAAATAAATGTGATTTTTTACATTTTAAAATAACTCATTTTCATCAACTATTTTCCAAAAAGAAAGTATAACAACATTAATTTTTATGTTCTTCAAATAGTTGTGAGCGACACGTTCTCTTCTCGAGTTCAATGTATTGTATTTATTTGTATGATAAAACTGATATGATTTATGAAAATTAATTATGGTTGGTTCGGATACGGATCCGTGAGTAATATTTTAAAACCTATTGTCCGAATCAATTATCATCGAAGTTAATTGATTTGATTTGATTTTTACTCATATTAAAAAATGTCCAATCCTAAGTTTAAATTCCAATTTAATTCTGATTTATCCTAGCAATAAAAACCCTCACTTTTAATACAATCAATTTTCATAAAAGAAAAATATATTGCTAATTTTTTTACTTAGAAATATTAAATTTGATAATCAATTTCATTCTTTTACTCTAAATTGTGTTAATATCTCATTTTTTATATAGTATATGTTAATGTTAAAAGTTCTAATGTTTTGTGTATATGAACATGTAATACTTACAAAATATCAAATTTATGTGTGATGTCAATGAGAAAGGATTGATGGAAGGAATGTCACAAAGAGCTTTCGATCTACATTCGCATCAAGTCTTCCCATGCCGTTGATAAAAACAATGCAAGAAAAAGAACAAATAAATTTCACACAACTTTTGAATATTCGCAAACATTACCATATCGAATCGAAAATCAAAACAATGATTTCAACATTTTCAATAGATTTCCATCGCACCAAGTTGGTTATTTCCCGTGTATGCAACAAGGGCCGAATCTTCAATATATGAATCAATTTCGTCTTGAAAAATCGAATTTGAAAATAAATATTAGCTCCAACAATTATGACCAAAATTTATTCAGAATAAACTCTTTGAATAGTTCATTTTATCCAGAAAAGAACCTATTATATGACGGTGGCTCAAGTTCTAGTAGCTTTTCGTCATATGGAGGTGGGCAAGGATGGACGGCTTCTCCTACAACTCCTTCTTCAAGTTTTTTAACAAGGGATTTGAACTTCAATGATATGAATCTCGCTAATAAGGTATACAAAATTCAAAATTCTTTTAACATGTGTCTACATGTTTTTTTTATAACAAGTATTTGATTCATCATTTCTTGCTTCACAAGTTATCCAAAGGTGGTGATGAAATTGAAATCCCTCCTCAAACTGAAATCACAACATGTGTGCTGAATGAGACACCAATAAATTCAAATGAAAGTTTAAAAAAAGTAAGTCTTATTCATTGTCACACTCTCAAGATTTATAATTGAAGTTTTTCTCTAGGTTAGCTCTCAAGGAATCAATATAATGTTTTCTAATGATTTTATTGTGTGATATCTAGTTGCAAGGAAATAATGGATTTTCAAATGAGGGATCATGTGATAGATTCACAGGGGACAAAGATTCTAAAGAAGGAACCTCAACTATTGATAGGGTAAGTTATGTTGTTAAAATTAATGTTTTTTTTAATGAAAATGATTTTTGGAAATATTTCTACTATGAGGTTTTAATTTGACCTAATATTAATGCAGGAATTTGATATGGATATTGTTGAAGCTTTGTTTGGTACTATAAAAAGACTAGAGAAATTACAGTTTGCAACTCACTTTTCTTGAGGATCTCCTTTATGTATATAATGCATTCTCTAAAGGATTGAACAAAACCTTGACTAGGATGAAAAGGAAACAAAGTATGATTCTAAGGGGATCAACAAAACTAATAAAAACTTTTAAAAACATATTAGATATGTTTGTGAAATATTTTATGGTTGTTTCAGTCTCATGAGCAAATCAATATAATGAAATCCTATAACTATATGCATGTTTTTCTTTGCTTTTAAATGTTTAGTTGAAGTGGTGTCAAACAAATTTAAATTCTCTTGTTATTACGAATATAAGTATGTCTAGTCATCATATTTATAAAATGGATTAAGTAATTTTTTAGAGTTACTTCCCTTATACTAACTCATCATATATAAACAATATAAACAATAAATTTACTTTGCTTCCAAACTCATTTTAAGCATTAGAGTTACTTTGCTTAAAAAATTATTACAAGCATTAGATTTAACAAATTTAATTGTTGAATTAAATTTTTTAATTGAATAATTTAACCGTACAATTTTTTAAATAAAATTCAACAGTCTTTGACTTAAAGTTATTATATAAAATATATAAAAATTGAACATGTTAGAACTAAATACTCGAAATTTTTTTAGACACGTGATTTGAACCCAGGTTAAAGGGGTTGTTAGGCAATGCTCATTTATCACTAGTATAATGTACGTTTTCTATTAAAGTTCACACATTAAATAAAATTGAATTGTTAATAATTTGTGAAAGGTGAACAAGAAAAACATCAAACAGATGGCATGCATTATACTTTCCCATTCCTTTCTCTCGTCTAGTTCTGCATATTTCACCCTTAACCACCTGCATAAACAAATTCAAACTAAATCCTAAGCTAAACATCTCAATTCTCATATAACTGTAGAAGCAGCATTGTGTGCCCACAATCTGAGAGTATTTTTCATATCAATTTCATTCTTCATAGTAGAAACTTTCCATTTCATCAAAACCTCCTAAGCTTCAGAAAGATAAGGTCTTTGAATCACAATTTCATCACAAACAACTTCTTGTTCTTCATCTTTCTTCTCAAATCCTTGTAACCCAGGAATAATCGAAACCAAGTTTGAATCTTTATCTTCTTATGAGAAAACAAAACCCAGATCCATGAATATGTTACTTCTTTTCATGAGATTCGATCACTCATGGATTTATGAGCAGATTCGGATCCAGTGAATTTTTTATTTTACTTCTACCCATGATGTTCGATTAAACCGTCAAAATTATTGGATGCTTCTTGATCGAAGAGTATGAAGAATGTCACGCTTCGCATGTTTATTCGAGGAATCATGTTAGTAGTCTTGAAGTGATGAAGCATCTTTGTGGGGTTGATGAATTAGGGAATAATTTGGAGGGTTTTGAAGACAAAAGATGGGTTTGTTTGTGAGTTGTGGGGATATTAGGTTTATTAATGTTATAAATTACTAAAGCCAAAATATAACAAGTAAATATGGATTCTTTGAGTGGTAAGAAGGAACACTTGCATGTAGTAGAATAGGTGTTCGCATCTTGGATTCAATAATATTTTTTAGAATTTTTCTGGGAATTTAATGACCTTGAAGATGAATATGTGACAAGTCATGTGCCACGTGTATGACCTAGTGACACATCAGATGCCACCCAAGCAAAAATTGACGTCGTTTGTGAAAAATGGACGGAAAGGACTAACATGGACCTTTTAGAACAATTAAAGGACCACCTTGGAACTTTTTAAAGATAAGGGACCAGAATGTAGCCCGAGATAAACTTAAGGGACCAAAAAGTTATTTTGCCAACAATTATTACTCTCTTCACTTTGAATGAAACTCTCAGATTGTTTAAGCATTTGTTCATTCACTCACACACACTTTCATATTAAGAATTGAAAGAAAAGATTGAAGATTGGCAATCAGAGAATGAGATAATATTGCACTACTTGGAATGACCATTGTACAAGTGTATATAAAGTTGTTACCTGTGCAATAAATAACTAACAAACTTTCAATTAAATTGGTTCCTCGGTTTTAAATCTACTATGTTTTTGGTTTCTTGCCACGTTAATTTTTTACTTTACTTTTTTATTGGAATCTTAAATCTTCTTGGTTTAAATGAATTATTGTTCTTTCTAGTTTTATGATTTTTAACTTTTAATCATTCCATTTTAAAAATTATTTTTTTATCCTTAACTAATTTTATTGGTCTCTCTCTAGTTTTGCACATGTGGTCAATGGCAAAAACTAAAAAATTATGAAACCTAGACAAAAATTTAAAGAAGAAGAAAATGTTAATAATTAACATGTTGTTAATTCTTCTAATAGTCACATGATAAATAAGAAGAAAATTACTTGGTCTAACATCGATGTGTTGATGTACCAAGGTGCAATGCATTACTCCTATATTGTATTTTGGCGCTCATTAGCTAGACTTCTTGTAAGTTGATTAATTGCACCTACGGACCATAAAATCAAACAATCTTAATAATTCGATTAACTCATCATCATCACTTTACCAAATATTATAGTACATATTTCCTTTTGTTGCTCCTTGAACATACATTGACTTTATTGGGACAAAATCAGAAACAGAAGAGATAAAAACAACACTACCCATTCTTGACGCTTTTAGAAGTGGATATGCAAGTTGACACGTATGAAAGATGGATCCTAAATCAATATCAATGAGACTTGTAAACTCTGCATGCAAATGTGAAGTCTGTCATTGGTTTGTGAATATTTATCCCTACATCGTTTATCTACATATCAAATTAATAATCTTTACATGCAAACTCTCTATCCAAAATGAATATCGATGCAGCTTCAACGTTCTAAACAATCCTTTTTTCCATCATTCCACGTGAAAAACCTATATTGACTATAAAAACAAAAGAGCTTACAAGGATGTTTGAGTTTCCCATGGAAGACAGAGGAAATGTCCTCCATGAGCATCTCCCTCTGTTGTGGAACCGACACATCACAAATTGAGCTAGTAACAAGAAAATCCAAATGACTCTATTCCTTGAGGCACTTATTGAGATCATTAATCAAACACTTAGTGTGCAAGTTTCAAAACACTGATAATGGCAACAATTCAATATCGATTCATAAACCACAACATGCAACTATAAACAACAACAATCATCAACAACAATAATAGAATTGAAGTGGAAAGAGGCAAGAAATTGGTTAAAGCGTTATATCGAATACCTTGCAGGCAAGACTAAATGATGTATTTTTCTGCATGTTTGATAGGTAAATATTCATCCACTTAGCTTTATAATGTTGTATGCTAGTATTAAGAATCAATACCAAAACCACAAAACGAGGGCTCAAAATTGTGCCAAAAAAAAAACTCAAAACTATGAAAACAGAACCGTAAAAAGTATCTTATAGTAAGAAAGAAGGCAAAACTCCAAAACATCAAAGAAATAGATCAGGGATTTAGGTTTCGAAGTTGCGGATTTAAGTTCCAAAGTCATAAAAATTTGGACTAGAGTGCGGGCATGTGTCCATCTGGTCGGACCTTAAAACCATCCTTGCATGAGGCGGTGATGATTAGGACAAAAATATATTTTTAATAATATGATATTGATGATTAGGATATTTTATTATTTATCATAGAATAAATTAATATTAAATCATTTTAATTAAGTTTTTTAATATAAAATAATTAAAATTTTGGGCTTACGCTCCATGTCATAATAGCATCAGTGTGATCCATAAGTGCGCACATTATTGAGTTTGTTTAAACTATGAGAATTTCTTTACCCTTACATTCTTAGCTATCTCGACAAAATTTCGTTTTATTCCACAATTCAAAGATATATCTCTGAATGCACCATATTATATTTTTAGGGTATTTTGGAGATGTATGGTGAAACTTTTTTTTTCAAAATCAGGGGTATTTCTGATATACATCTCCCAAACAGGGGTTTACAATGTCAAACATGAACAGTCACCCCTCATTTTCATTTCTTTCATTTTCTAAATAGAAAACACCCTAAAAACCTTGAAAATCGCTACTTTCAAAATCTCTACATTCTAACTATCATTTGCACTTGGTACAAGTCACTCTAACTCTCTATTCCAACATATTGCAACAACTCTAAAAGCTTCAAAATTGAGTAAGTTCTTCAATCCCTATTAATCTTTACATGTATATTTTTAGTTGAGATTATGTATAACCTGTTAGAAGGTTGTTATTATGTGGAAAAATGGATTTTATTGGATAAATGGTGTTGTTAGGTTGAAGATGGGTTTGGCAGTCACAAGTTTTTTTGGAGACGTGCCTCCAAAATGCCCTATAAGGAGTTTCGGATAAGCATCTTTGGAAAAAGGCCTGAGATATTTTTTTGTATTTTCAAATTTGTTCTTGTGCATTTGGTTCTCTTTGATTATTGATTATTTGTTTTTCTTGAAAAATGGTTGAGAACCCAAATAGATTGAGACTTGGTAGGTCTAGCCAAACTACATTCGCTCGACGAGAGAAAGTTGAGCATATTCAGTCGTCGGCGGTCGGTACCATGGGAAGAAGTAGGGAGAACATTGACTTCTGTCCCGAGGAGTCGCCTTTCTTGTGCGTCCTCATCTAGGAATTACTAGGAGGAACCTGAGCAGATGCATGTTCTAGAACACAAAGAGACTGATATTCTGGAACCTGAGGAGGAGGGGAACCCAGTTTTCTTGGATGGACATATGGCACCTCCCTATTCATCTATTACATCGATAATGTCACTTGATATATTTCGGAGGGACAGGTTTATTATTTTTTGTTACACTTTTATTTTAATGATTTAAGCACTAATATGTTAAAAATGATATTAATTATTTATCTTTTCAGGAATGACTAGCACTGAAATGCGTGAACCACGCGCGAAACATATTTGAGTTGTATCACCCTCATGAATCTTGGTTTCGAGAGGTTACTATTGCATCTGCACTTGTCGGTCTTTGATGTTCTAGTTACTGCACCATCAGCCACGACATGCATGGGCGATGGGGAATTTATCGAGAGGTGGCACAAGGAGACTTAATCTCTCCATTTTCTCGTTGGGGAGATAACGATCACACTTGATGAATTCGCCTGCCTGCTACGCCTTCATATCAGCGGGAGGTAACTAAACCACTTCCGAATAAATCATCATGAGGCGATTGAATAGATGGTTGACTATATGGGAGCTCAACCAGAAAAGGCATTTGTGCAGTGTTCATCCACCAATGGGGCTTGTGGATGTAACATACCTTCGGTACTTCATGGATTTGGATACTTTGATAGAGTGGAACTGGGGGTCGGCTGTTTGGTATACTTGTACCAAAATCTGAATGAAGCCTCTAACTGGGGGACGCGTCGGCTGACAGGCTCTGCTACACTACTGATGGTAATATTCATTCCAACTATAAAATTTCATTTTAATTTTCTATTAATAACTATAATTTGTTATTACATAAATCTTATTCATTTTCCGGGGTTGGATCATTTCTCACTTTCACCGCATACATGGTTTTAAGCTGGATATGCAATATAATGAGGATATGCCTAGAGTTGCTATGTATGTTCTCCACATAGGGAATCAGGTTGTGCTGCCATTCTAGGTGTATCTAGATCGAATTGTGCATGATGACATCCTATGGATGTTGTTCGAGGATCAATAAGAGATTATCCAGTTCGACTCCATCTCACTGTACTTTGGGTGGCTGGCATATGGAGAACCACTATAGTCAGGTATCTATCGGTGATGCATCGGTTTGGCTATATCGACCATACCGGATCTCCATTTCGGTTGTTTTGACACCATTAACCGCGAGATCCGGATGGCATATTTCTGGCGGGGAGCATCATTTGGTGTCAGATGAGTGTCGGATGATGCATGCATCTAGTAGTTGGCACTTTGTTGAGCAATATGTGATATGGTTCTACACAGTGTCACATCCTATCATGACAATGAATGCTTCTGGACATCCACCTAGGCCAACTCATAAGGAGATCTTAGAGAACTAGCAGGTCGGGGATGAACATACCATTGATCTCTTACTGGTCTGTCATCAAATACAAATGATTGGGTGAGACGCTTTGGACATATGTATCATTGACCGGGGAGGTCCTGAGGCGGTTGCCATTGGAGAGAGGATGTTCCGGGAGGCAGAGAGCGTTGCGGGATACATGAGGCAGAGGAGGGGCCATGGAGTGAGGATTAGACATAGGCAGTAGGCTATGCCTTTGTTTTTATTTCAGAACAATTTATGAACAATTATTGTATTATTTTTTTATTTTTAACAATTTGTTGTGTTGTTGTGTCTATTATCGTTCTTAACTTGTTATCATTTTTCATTTGCGTTTTTATTATTGTTTTAATTAAATATTTATCAAAAAAATTGATGATTTAAAAACAAAAAAACAATGTCCATGATTTTGGAGTTGTATCTTTGAAAGAACTCAATTAGGGTGTTTCGGAGGTACATATCTGAAAATATTGTTGCATGTTTAAATATAACGTCAAAGTGCAAACAAATTATTTTCAAACCCTGATTTGAGGTGCGTTCAGAGATGTATCTCTGAATGGTATTTTCAGATTTTCATGAATTTTCTCCCACCCATAAGAGGTGTACAATGAAATTCCCTTAAACTATATAATGACTAAACTTTTCTTTACAATGAACTATGTGGGACTTTCATGTTGTCTTGCTCTCATTTCTTGAGGTTTCTTCATGTTTTCTTGACAACCAAGAACACCAAACACGCTAAAACATTATATTCCATTTTATCCATTACTAAAGTAATTTGAATGGTAAAAGAGCACTTTGAAATTATTTTCCTTGTTCGATTATGTAAGAGTGTCTTGATCATCTAAAGAACATCATATTGTGAATGTAACACCCCAAATCTACCCATCGAATATTATTTAAATCAGAGTGCAGAAAAGATAATCATACAAGGGATGTCACAATCTCTTCGCAAAACAACATGCATTTAGTAACAACTATCCATACACATAACACTTAGATCAAAGATGAACTCATAACAACTTCTTTCCATGAAATCAATTAAACAACAGAATTATAATTCCTCAACGGTAACAACAATACATCTTTTATTCAACCTCAAAACAACTTCAAATTATTATTATTATTCATTTAACTTCACTTAGCATAATTATTCAACTAAATCAACTTCAAGAATCAACGTGATCAAATATTCACATTATTCATAAACTTCAACAATTTAAGCAACTACAACAAATTATGCAACGTTCATCCCCCGAGTGTTACGTATCAGAGCAATGACACCAATTGGAACTAACAGCAACTAACGACTTCATAATGCTACTTCGAACTTCCACGGCTATCCTTGAGTACCTGCCCATTTCCCATGGTAGGGGAAATATCAGCAGAAGGGGTGAGATATCCAACAATATAAACAAGTGTATGATAAATAATATGCTAGGATTAAATCATACAAAATTATCACATCGCAATTAACACATCACAACAAATTTCCAATTAACAACAACACAAAATACTTCACAGTTAACGACAGCATAATCATCAACGTAACAACTTAAATCAACACAACATAACAACAACAACTTAATAACAAAACCGACTTATAACAACAACAACTTTAGCGACAACAACTTATAGCAACAAAACTTATAACGACAACAACTCACAACAATTGCTTATAACAACAACTCACACCAATAGCAATTTATAGCAACAACAGCTTATATCAACAACATGCACAACGACAATCAATAAACAACGAAATAATACCAACAACTTTAACTCTACGCGACTCAATATGTGTCCCAACTATGAAAATGCATGTGGTACCATTTGGGCGAACTTAAAAATCATGTCGATTATCGAGGCATTCAACAAGGCATAAGCCTTCACATGGTGCCATCAAGGCTAAGGCATAAGTCTTCAACTTTCAACGCGATGCCATCAAGGCCAACTTAATCATGCAATTTATGTTATGCGACCTCAACTTCAACAACAAATACACAACAATGAAACAACAACAACAACATACAACAACAGCTTAAAATATGCATCAATGACATCAACTTAGATCAACACTGGTCATTCGACCTACAACTCAAGCATGTCCATAAAACGGAACGGTTCAACTTAATCAACATTGGCTTAGGCCCACAACTTCATCAAAAAATCAACAACAAGTTAATAACAACAACAATTAAAGCAAACACTACAAAAATACTACACAATTTAATTGTTACGAATCTACACTTAAAACGTCTTGTTTATCACTATCACTACTTATTTATTAAGCGTCTTCTACTAAATTAATTAATTAGTCAACTACTTGATTTTCCATTAATAAGATGCCTGCTATATTCGACATACGCGACACCATTCCAATTCTTCAACCAACCAATAGTAACTACACGCATATACGAGTTTCTCCAACAATTTCCAACTAATTCCGGTTAATTCCGGACAACTAATTGTTACAGCTTAAATTACTATTTCGACTTATTCGGCTTTATTTTTATTCACTACTACCGCTGTTAATTAATATTGCAACTTTTGTTAATTTTATAACACTACTATAACTACTTCCTTCTACTAAATTCACTATCTTGCCATACCATACTTCTTGCTAAAATACCATTTCGTCAAATTATTGTTTTATGCTACAAACAGTTTTGTTGGCAATTGTTAATCATGCTAGTTGAGTGAGCTTCAATTAATATATTCCTCTACCATTGTTATTGTGCTACTAGTATATTAATTAATTAATATTACCAACTACATATATAAGTTATTCCATGTGATCTAATGAACCATGCTAGTAAACAACAAGAACTAAAGCCATAACATATATCTCACACGTAACAACATGTGGCCCCCACTTATGGATTGAGGCGCCCACCTTAAGTCCTGGAGAAGATCGCCTCCTCCCCAAAGCCATGGAGGCGCCCGCCTTCTCTTCCTAAGGCTCCCACCATAGTGCTCACGTGGCAAAGCCACTTCCTCTCATCATCTTGGGGCGTTCGCCCCCAAGCTAGTGGCCCTCGTCTCAAAATTTCTCTTCTGCATCTACGTTTATGTTTCCTCTTCCAGTTTTCTTTGTCCCGTCAAGTTTTCTCCTTTAAACGTTATCGATCCCCACGAATCAGAACAATTAGTCTTATTATCATTAAATTCACAAAACTCAACTTAATAATCCATACTCACAAGAACAATCCATTCGGTTACATATCAACAACAAAATTAATATGAACAATCAACTCTCACATGACCCATTATATCACTGTACTAACAACAACAATTCATGGCAGAATTTTATATAATCTTAACCCCCATATACGATTTATCATAAACCCGTTTAGAGAGTTAGAACCCCACCCTTACCTTATATCTGACGGTTGTTCTACCTCCGATCGAATTCCGATTTGGCTTTCCGGTCTACAATTCCTCTTCCAGCGGCAATTTCCTTCAAACCCTTGTTCCTCTTTTCTTTCTCCCACGTACAACTTTTTCCCAAAAATATTCACTAAACCCTTATAATCCTCCTTTTATATCTCTTATAATTAAATCCAACTTATAATAATAATAATAATAATAATAATAATAATAATAATAATATAATAATAATAATAATATATTGGATCTATTACTCGCACCTCCACTAAATTCAATTTAATTAAATAATGATCCCATATAATAATATTATTTCTAATATTATTTTCTACATTTTCTCATCCATCGATTAAATAGCACCAACTTGCAAATAATATTCTAATAGTAATTCTTCGATTAAACCAACTAATCAACTAATACCCATAATTCGGCTCTTCACCAAATAATTCCAATTACAACAATAATATCATCCTTAATGTTATTCTTTCGATTTATCCGACTAAAATACGACTAAATAATTCAAAAATGCCTCTTAAATGATAATACCGACAAATCCAATTACTCCGATTAATTTTTCCAACTTCGACAATTCCAATAGATAATTCCTTATATGATTTAATTAAATAATTAATTAAATTCGGGGTGTTACAGTGAACCTCTCAACTACTAAGGCTCAGTGTGTAGTTATAGCATTTTATGCATGTCAGTGCTTTAGATCAAGAATGGAGTCAACAGAACTTGATCATAATATAAAACTGAGGAGTGTGATTCAGCGTGACAATAGCTATAAATTATAGGCATCAAATAAAAAAAAGTCACTTAGAAAAGAGGTGTTATTTATCTCAAAAATATAGATAATCTTTGAATCGAATCAGTGCATCACAATATATATTGAGTCTCATAAAATAAAATCGACAGTTTAAGACAATAAAATTGGAGAAACCTCAAAAAATGAAGAGAACATGAAAGTCCCACATCATTTTCTGAAAAAACAAAGTTTATTATTTATATAGTTTAAACAAACTCTACATTGTAGCCTTACAATTTTAATTATTTAATATTAAAAAACTTACTTAAAATGTTAATATTAATTTATTCAATAAAAAAACCTACTCATCAATGCCACATCATTAAAAATATATATTTTGTCCTAATGACTGCCACATGTCTAAAACTAGAGGGACACCAACGAAATCCCAAAAATGTAAAGTTGAAGGACTAAAAAAATTGATTTTTTAAATGGATGGACTAAAAGTTAAAAATAATAAAACTAAGGGGACCAAAAGTACGTTTAAGTCAATCTTTTTATAATGATATTTGGGATAACTCTTCTTCTAGTTCCATCATCAGATAAACCGCTTAATCAAAGATCTATACTAACTTCACCAAACGTTGTTTGACATAAGGTGTTGTCTTTCATAAATGAGTTTTGATAACTTGATCTTCAAGCAACAAAACTTGATCACCAAAATAGTTTCTCCAAGCACATTCTCTTGATCACTATATTAGATAACCTTCAAACACTTTAAATGCATCACAAGTTTCATGATCTCTGCAAATGACACTTTGGTCTTCACGCACCATCACTTGAGCACCAAGCATCGTCACTTGATCAACATATCAAGCATCATCTTTTTAATCAACATATCAAACATCATCACTTGATCAACATATCAAACATCATCATTTAATCTACATATCAGATGATATTATCTGAACCAATAGGCCTTAAACAACAAGCCAGGTGAAAACTTCTCTTAAGAGCGTTGTAAACATCAAAACCAAACAAATTGGCACATACTCCATACCTGCAAACACATAGATCTACAAGTTAATCATATTTGACAAAAAGGAATTTCATAAATAAATATGTCAAATGAAACAAAAATATATCAAATAGAATGACATAATCATTCCATTTGATAGTGTTTTAAGACACACATTCAAAACTTCTTCCAAAGCCTTGTCTATGACAACAAATTCAACACTTTAAATGAATACTTGATTTTTAATGATACCAAAAGAACACCAATCACAATGTTTTTTGTTTCGTGTAGCTTCTATAACTCTTCATACCACCTTTTTTGACTTAGTAACTAAGATAACATCTAGTGTTTTTTCTAATGATAAGCTTCATTCAATTCAACTATAAATTCTCGTGCTTCCTAAAATATACCATTCATGGCATGGGCTTTCCCTTGGATATTAACAGATTGACTTCATCGGCGAATTCCCAGACAAAAATATCCTCTGAAATCATCGTATGTAGAGGCTTCACGATGTTGCAAACATACAATCACACAATTGATGAAAAATCGGGGTTTAGGGCTTGTGAAGGGGAAAATAGTGAGAGAGAAGAAATTAGAGAGAGAGAGAGAGAGAGAGAGAGAGAGAGAGGGGGGGAGAGAGGGGGGAGAGATAATTGAGGGTGAGAATAAACAATTGTGTTAGTTTTAGATGAGGATGCCTCTAAATAATTTATACAAGTGTCAAACAATAATTTAGGCCTAAAACAACTCACTAAATTATAAGAAAAAGTCAACAATCGTGTGTGTAATCGGTTAACACATCTTTAACTGCTTACACAAACCAAAACAGAAACTATAAATTATCAGGTGTAACTGGTTAATGTGTATACATAATCGATTAATGTCAACTTAAAAGTGTATTTCTTGCTTCTAGAAGTGATTCTTCTTCCAGTTGTAACCGGTTACACCCCCATGTTAACCGGTTATAGCACTTGAATTATCAGGATTTCATCCAACACACCACCTTAATTCAAGTACTCCAAGTCCCCCATGCTCATCTTCAACCCTTGAACACATAATTTGTCAACAAACTTGGTCCTCACTTCTACAATATCCCAATCTTAACTTGCATTCATTAAAAGATTTGTCAAGTAGATTCATTAGCACTTGAATGATGCAGACAGACAGGTCTTTAGGTGGGCGACTCCGAAGTGGGAAAAATGTATCTGAAAATCCAAATCTCTTCTGATCGATACACATCATTTCATACACACTTGCAATAAGATGTCCCGTATCAGGGAAGGACGTCCACTTTTAAAATGGTGTGTTACCACTAAGACATGGAACAAGGGCATTGTTAATTTTTATCGAAGTTTTATTTATTCTCATATAGTCGGAATTAAGATAATGATAAAATCAATCAACATAATAATATATCAATTAATAGTTTAATATCAAACACAACGGTTTCCTATTTCCAATAAAATCATATTAAAAACATAACTTGTGAATTTATCGACATGTGACGCACAATCAATTTTTCATAATTTTCTTTAAGCTTTATTGATATGAAAAAGCACTTACAATCAAAGTGATTATAAGTTAATCAACAAAGAAATTTAAACTTTAACAATCAAAGAGAAATTTTATATGAATCCATCGATCAAACAACACATTCAATAAATTGCATATAAAGGGTAAATGAGAGTAAGAGATAGAATATTACAATTTGTCAAACACTTGGTGTATGTTCGACTTTTCATAATTTTTATTTGAATCGTGTTGATATGAAAAACCAATTATAATCAAAGTGATTATAAGCTAATCAACACACCACTTTAAACAAAACAATTGCAAAAAAAATTCTTACGAGTCAATCGATTAAATAATGTTGTTCGACAAATTATGTAATGAAAATAAAAGCGAGTAAAGAGATAATAGAGAGTGACACAAGGATTTGTTTACACAGTTCCTTATTTTCGTCCCCGCGTGTGGGTACGTGTGCGCTCAATTCAAATGTGGAATTATGATACTTTCTTACTTTGCAAAAAGTATGATTACAAGAGAGGTGTTCAAGAGAAACCCTGCAAACCCTAACCGTTTAATGTTGATTCAATCCTTTCTCTTCTTTTGATATTAAACCAGACTAATTCACAATAGTTGCAAATTGACTATCTGGATCTTGCTACTGTTTTGCGTACTTTATCTCCAAAGCTTTCGTGCATCATCAATTGCACCTATTGTAACATAAGACTTCAATTTGATTCGTCGTTCTCACGCTACTTCCTTTGTGTTCTTTATCTTTAAAGTATCCTTTGCATTATTTATCTCCAAAGGATTTCACTAGGCCGTAATCCTCTCTTGAACGTCTTGCACAAAAATCCTCCAAATCAACCAATGATCTTGGAGGACGAAGCCGCGGTTTTTCCGGATGAAAACCCCTAGAAATCTCAACCCAATATTCTGGGCTACACAAGAACCTAATGTGAAATTATCGAACCTCATCTACATGGCACACAAACAAAATATTATTACGATGATTTATTAGTGTGTATGCATAGGTTGGAGGTTGAAGATAAAGAGAAATTGAAGGAAAGTTTTATGTTATCATCAATTTGGAATGATGCATGAATGATATATTTATAGTTGAGAATGTTTTATGCAAAAGAGGGAAGTTTCATAATGAAAAAAATATGCAAAACTGACCCACAAAACAGTATGAGTCGGCCTGAACAAGACATGGGAAATTGCTTATTTAGGAAAGTACATGAGCCGGCCTGAAAGGCTCTATGATTTGACATGTACAAGACAAAGGAGAAATTTCTTATTTAGGACAATACATGAGTCAACCTAAAAACTGCATGAGTCGACCTGTACATATATGAGTCGGCCTAAAAGACTGCATGAGCCGACTTGTACATGTATTTTTGTGCAGAAAATGATTTTTAATGAGTGGGACCAATTTATAACTTGTTGTAAATGATTCATAAGATCTCTTATGCAAGGGAGTGCCACATGACATAGAGATACTACCCAACATACATAAATGCTATTTTTTTTTCTAGTTTTGACATCATGCAAAACATATAATGGTGAAGTTGCACTCACATACTTTCCCTTTTTATGATGGAAAAACTTTCAATGATGCATTTTGTGTTGTTATTGAAGGTTGTCCCTGACTTTGTGGTTCCCAACTTTATCTCGCATATGCTTCTCCATCGTGAGAAGTATCATATTCCAATACAAATACTAATATATCACTCAGAAACGTTTTTGCAAAGAATAGAAATAATCACATATCCCCATATATTTGTAATGATGAAGAATTGATAAATAACAAGCATAAAGCATTACGAAACATGTAACGCAATGCATGAATAATAATAAATGCGATGTAAGATTTAATTCCCCACATATTTTCCTTCCTTGAGTTACTTTATTTGGAGACCGATAAAGTAATTCAACTCCCGTGAGACTCATTTCAAACACTTCATGTATAAGCTTAGAAATTTTTGAGAAGTTTCATGTTAGTAGAATCAAATATGATATAATGTCAATATGTGTTATGCTTGATATTTAATGAAGCTAAAAAAATTTATGTACACATAAGTGTTTATAAAATAATACATGAAATTATAGTATGATGAGATTATTATAAGTATATAAATTGATAAGTCACCATGATTATCAATTAAAAATTATTTTGTAAATGAATACTATATATATATATATATATATATATATATATATATATATATATATATATATATATATATATATATATATATATATATATATATATATATATATATATATATATATAGTAAAATAGAGAACTTACTAACAGAGCGAAAGTTGAATCGATACTACCTCACCATACAATATGACAGAGGATGCACTTTCATTTCACAAGGAAGTCTCGAAAGAAAGTTGAACCAAATGCAAGTATGCCACAAAGATTTTAGAACAACACAATATTACCACTTTTCACTTTGATAAAGTACCCACAAGTATAAATTGTGATGAATCCAATAAGGTCATTAATTTGATGATCATTCATTTTGATTGAACACATCTATATCCTTTTCATGATAGTTATCTTACTCTTTCTCATCTTTCACCGATTCGAGTTGATTAATTCCTTCTTCGGCATCGTTGAGTATGTCTCTTGAAGATACACCTACATCATGAAATGAAATATTTTTCCGAGTATTCTCAGATACAACATCAAAAGTAATTTATTCCTCTTTCACCAATTAAATAATACTTGTTGTTGCTTTCTATATCACATAATCCATCTTCTTGTTGCATATACAATATGATTAGAATATGTTCATATGCCTTGAGCCACCATAAATGAGAATTCATATTCTCTTCATAGAGTCAAGACAATATTCATGTAAAAACAACAAGACACACTAGGTACCCAATCTTCATTGGATCCTTGGGATTAGTGAAAAAATTGGTTGCATTTGGGCGACCATTGTAAAACACCTTTAGGAACCAAAAACTTCTAAATTTGAATTTCTCAATTGTGTGGCCTTTCTTGCAACCATAGTGACAATTTAAATCTTCATCTTTACTAGAATCACTATCAATGTGCTCACTGTTTGAGAACCTTGAATGAGAAGTTCTAAGAGCATGAGAATTCGTTCCTTTCTCCTTATTCGTGACTTTATCTTTTTTCTTCTTCTCATGTTTTTCTCATGATTGTATAATCAAGTAAGTTCTTGCTCAAGTTCTTCAAACTTACCGAACAATGTAGTGAGATAAAGTGTTGTAAGGTCATTGGATTCCTTGGTTGCGGTGACTTTCGGTTGCCAATTCCTAGTAAGACATCTCAAAACTTTGTTAGAAGCAATTGCATTGGAAATAGGTTTACCAAGTGCGTTCAAACAATTAATGAGATTTAATGAATTTTTCTTATCATCATTATTTCATAGTGCTTTCGACTTAGGTGTGACAACGCTATTAGCATCTAATTAATTAATAGTGTCACACAATACCCTTGTCATATGAATTCACATGAGTATGCATACAAGCTTTTCAATAACTATAGTTTTCTCCCAAAAAGATTGGGGCTATTTTATAAACCCCTTTAGGTTTGTATGTCATTCTCTAATAAGAGTTTTGAAGCACAGAATTAACCAGGTTCTGATACCACTTGTTAGACTACGACGACTTATCTAGAAGGGGGTGAATAGATCCCAAATTAAAAATTATCTTTCAAAATGGTTACTTAAAAACTTATTTGAAAAACAATGTTGAGCGGAAGGTTTTTGGCCTAGATCAAGATAGTAGTCTAAACGAACCTAGTTATTGGAAACTCGGATATGCACAAGTCATATGGAATTAAGATAATGATAAAATCAATCAACATAATAATATCTCAATTAATATTTTAATATCAAACACAATGGTTTCCTCGTCAACTCAAATAAGTGTTTGACGACAAGTGTGATTCTCCTCTCCTTTAACAAGTAAACCGGACATGGCACTGTACGCAATTATCATTTGTTCCCACGTAAATGATCCTTTCAATGTATCTGTGCATAAAAGAGGCATCTCAAATGTAGATCATCGATGGTTTTTAATCGGAGGTGTTTGTGGTTGTTTTTTAATAGGCGGTGTACGAGGTGGTTTGGAAATGCAAGCTCCCTTGTTAACACTTGTTTTTGTTTTGGGGTTGGAGAATTTGAGAATAGTGAATCTACAACTTCATGGTAAGACGGACTCCGCTTCATTGAATTGTCGTCTTGTATAGTTTTCACCTTTTTAGGTGCACCTTTGGTATTTATCGATTGCGAAGGAGGTTTCAAATTGGTGGTTTCTAGAGAGAGATTTTCCTCAACTGTTCTTTTTATGCAATCTCATAGAGTCATCTTCTTTAGAAAATCTATCCATTATCACTTCCAACTCGGTTGTGATGGTTATATTTGATATATATTCCTTTGTCGATCCGTAGTCATCAAATTGAAGTCTTTTTGAATGAACGTAGACCTCATCCATACGTATGGGAATTGAGCTTCATCTTTTAGAAATTAGACAAGCACACGAAACCCATAATTGGTCCTAATTATACACCCACACCGAAACCACTTGGCCTTGTCGTCTCTGTTCTCTTCCCTTCATGAAAAATGAAATTCAATCCTGCCTAGGATATATTGTGAACCAACTGCGAGTTGAGAGTGTTGTCTTTGAATCAATGTTCTACCATAGTTTTTCTTCTACCAAAAGTTGTTCAATTTCATTATGTTAGTTTTGAGCATTTGGTTCACCATGTCTCATTCTCAACAAAGATCTCTTTTGCTATCACCCAAATATTTTTCAATGTCGGATCGCATATTTGGCTCTATTGGTTATTGTGTTACCCAAATGTCTAACTTTGGCACTCCAAGCACTTACAATTGTGTCTTTCACCTTATCAAGGATAATATATTCAACATATTTCAAGAAATCGAATTTCGACACACATGGACTTGAAATGTACCACATTCTCTGCACAACTCTTATGTAGAAAAATTTAATATATTCGTCCATGCACACCTTATGTTCTCGACCACAACACCATATTTGATCGGGTTTCGTCTTCATCCTTTTTTCTTTGGTGCCAACTACGGGTTTGAGCACCAACCACATTCATAAGGGCATTATCTCGATCGATAACAATGACAGAGCATATTTTATGGATCCATCAACAAAGTCTTGCATATACCCAATGCCCATATAACGTTGTCTTCTTTCTCGATTCAAAAGCGAATCCAATAAAAATGTCTTGTCCGTAGATGTGACACCAACAATTTCTAGAATCGGAAGCTTATACTTGTTGGTCTTGTAAGTCGAATCAATGATAAGGACGGTTGAGAATATGTTGAACAATTTGATACTTTTTGAATGAGTCCAAAATATGTCACATACTAATGTCCTCACAAACTCGATATCTTGAAGCGTAGTGGTTATCAACCAAAAGTTTCAAAAGATGTGGCATTTCGGACCTCACCTCTTTGCGCAATATTTTGTTAATAACGTTCATTGTATACCTACTTGATATTTGAAACACTTTGTGGTCTTTTCGTTTCAATCTAAAAAGTATGTTTCTCGATGCAACTTTGATTAACGACAACTTTATAGATTCCTTCTCTTTCGGGTTAAGTCGACATACTATGGGATGCCCTTATAGCTTGGTGTCTAACACATGGTTATTCATTCCAAAAAGGACATTAAACTATCACAAATCATCAATCCTACAAGATGCACACAATTTAAACGTACACTCACATTTTCTCGAATCTATGTCATCATGTTTTAACTTCCCAATTTTTGCAACATATTTCCCACTTCTCTCGCATGTCATTACAACAAATATTTGCCCTCTACTATTGTCATTGTCAGACCTTCCAATCACAACGTCAAATCCAAATTTGCTAGCTTCCATTCAAGCATTTATTTGTAAATTGTTGTCGAACATCAATCATTCTAACATCGTCCTTCACCTCATTCGGCTTAGCATCTTCATTGTTCTTATCTGACAACTTTGGAAATCATGTCAGGGTGCACCATTTATAACACGAACAAAAAATAGAAATTAGGTTAAAACATAATTCTAGTTTTGTAATTGACATGTTTTCGAATATGCACATTCGAATTATAGTAGTTGAATTCGAATATGCATATCCAATGTGACACTGTCTTTTTATCTTAAAATCAACATCAATGCAAGGAATGTGAGATGAAATGAAGAAATTTCATCTCAAATTGCAATTTTCTATGCTCTCTTTGCATGATCAAACAATTGAAATTTAATTTGGAGACGAAAAATTGATTGAGAATGATTGAAATTTTGTGAAGGATTTTTTTTTTTGACTTAAAATGCATTTCATTAAAAGACAGCAGAAATAGCAAAGTTATGATACAGTTCTTCGATCGAAACATTCCCGAACCAGCACCTATTTCCCACTGTTTTCCCTAAAATTGCCATTTTATGGGCTTCTAACGTCCCATTTCTACCCATAAACATTACAGAAGCTTGCTTAAAACTATATAAAAGAGTGGAGCAATCCAAAGCCAGGTGTTCAATTTCTGCTAGGACTTCAACGCCATGAATGGAGTCCACAGCAACAGAGGAGTCAGTCTAGTTACAGGGGAAGGAGGTGAATGAAATAGTAGTATGTGTGATCATGCAGCAAACTTATATAGCAAAGGATAGTTTCAGATATGTACATCTGAAACTACCTTTGACATATTAAATCTAACATTTAAATAATAAAACGTTGGGGAAAAAAATGAAATTTCGAAAATACATATCCGAAGGATCGGATATTTTTGAATTTTCAGAAGTGTTTTTCATTATATATGGGTGACTTAAGAAATTCCCCATATATATTGTGCTATCCTAAACCAACCCCAACGTCTCAACCTAATTATCAAGAGAAAGACGAGATGCAATAAAACACAACAGAAACATACACGACTGTACAATACAATGACCCCAACTCAGTACACTGCACCATTAAAAACTTTGAACATGTGGCATGATTTAGTATCACATCTAGAATTCCTATTTGCATTTATGCACAACTATTCAAGAAATTTAGCTTACACCATTGTTACTAATGCACTTCAATTTTCACTAACAGAAAACAAAGGCATAAGCCATGCATGCTACTAATTCATCATTATTTTATCTCAGTCTTCTTCAACTTCACCATCTGCAGAAGTTCAAAATCCCTTTAAATTTACTATATAGACATTAATACATATACATAAAATTTACTATATAGCCAACTCAAAAAAAGTATTGAGGTCTAACCTTTAAGATTAACGGCATAGTTTGCTTGAGTATCAGCATCACGGTTATATTCCTTCAACATTAAAAAAAACATGTTATTTATGAACATATTACAAATCTTATGCACGCATCTTAAGCCATGAATGTAGCATATTCATCTTCTAGTTAAAAAGTGGAATCTACATTTTTTATTTCTATCTTAATGCAAACATTATGATCACATGACTTTTTGGTAGATAGGCATGCAAATTAAAAAATCCTGATATTGGTTACCCTTGGAATATGATTTATCTTGAATGAGAGAAACTTATTCATATGTTCTTTGGCCTCATTGCATAAATAACTCATATTCTGGCTTTTTACTTTAAATAAACCTTGAATCTGCAACAAAAGCAAACAATAACAAATGAGAGTAAAATGTTTAGAAAATGTATAAAAGTTCAAAACTTATAGCAGGTAATATGATAGTCATAATTTCTATTAGGAACTTAGAATCGCATATTTCCACGATCTTGCATGTTTTTGTCGAGTTTGTGCCTAACTAGAATCAAAAATTGGTAAGTACCGATGGTACCGTCGTGATAAATCGCAAATTTATGAGATCAATAGTGTTTTATCACCCCCAGTAAGAAGGGGTGTTCAAAATATGGTTAATTGAATTGTATTTCTGCATTAAATTGGATTGAATCTTAAAAAAAACTGAACCATTTAAATGGTTATTAAGTTGAACCATTTAATCAAAACAATTTTAATGCAGTTTTAAACTAGTTCAAAATCAGTTTTATTATAAATTGGTTTTATTTTAAAAATTAGTATTTTACAAAAAAAATCAAATTAATTTTTTTTCTCAAATATTAAAAAATTAATTTCAAAAAAATGAAACAAAAATTGATTATGGAAAAAAATAAAAAATAAAAAATTGTTTTTTTGAAAAGTAAAAAAAAAAGAAAATTTCAGAAAAATAAAAAAACTGAAATTATTTTACCAAAAAATATAAAAAGTTTTTTTTTTTTTGAGATATAAAAAAAAACTGAAATTTTGATATTTTGAAAAAAATATATATGCTTTCCAAAAAAAATGTTTTTCGAATATAAAATAATTTTGAAAATATTTTTTCCGAAATAAATGTTTTTTTTTAACTCGAAAGAATTTTTTTTTTGAAAAAAATAAAAACTTTTTTTACCCAAAATGCAAAAAAACTGGGAAAATTTTTTTTTAAAGAAATTATTTTTCGAAAAAATATATCTGAAAATAAAAAAACTTTAAAAAAATAAACAAATTTTTCAAAACCAATTTAAAATTCAATTAAACAATTAATTTTTTAATAAAACTAGTTTGAAACTAATTAAATTATATTAAATTAGTTTTTTACTAATATAAATTAGTTTGAACTAGTTATAAACTGGATTGTAACTGATTTAACAGATTAACCACTTTCTTTTAAAATGATTTTTAATAACTGAATTGAACCATTAATATGGTTCAATTCATTCCTGAACGCTCTTATTAGTAAGCATATAAAGAAGCGGCTTCCCGGTCGAACTTGACCCTGTTGTTTAAAATCAATCTTATGGTTAAAAACCACTAAATCGCCAAACTCTTGCCACACTAAACTAAAAATTATTTTCAGTATCACATACCCCTTTGATAGTTATCTTGAAAAAAGAAAAAAAAGCAGGTTTATTGAAAAAAGAAGGAAAAAAATTGGGTATTTTCGTTTTTTGTAATAATTATAATTGATAATAATATTAGAGCAAATTGGGTATTTTCTTTTTTTGTAATAATTATAATTGATAATAATATTAGAGCAAGACTTGAGTTATTAGGAATTCAACAAATAGAGAGAGAAAGAACCAACAAGAAAAAAATAAAGAACCTATGGATAACAGAATTTCTATTATGATTTCTAAGTGAAAACCCTTTATGAATTTGTTTACTCTATTTATAAAATGAATGAATATCTTGATATTCTTCTATTCTTATTTATACCCCGCCTAACTTTACTATCATACACATTCTTAATGAATGGCATATATGAATAATGTGGTAACTAACACATTAACTACTATATAATTACATTTTTCTACGATTAATTAGTTATATACCATATGATATTTTAACATTTTTGGTATGACGTTAACATTCCAATATTAGAATATGATACGTTTTATTTTACTACTTTGTACGTTAACAATAGTATTACTTTTAACAATAGTATTACTTTGTACGGTAACAATAGTATTAGCAATAGTGCATACCAGAAATTGTGGAGAGGTTAACTATTCTACTATGCTATAAGCGCTTGCACCACTACTTAACAATATTGATGGATATTTTGTATATATTAATTAGCCATAACAAACCTGATTACAAACAAGTAGGGAGTCTCCTTTAACACAGATATGTTTATATCCTTTTTTGAGTGCTTGTTTTAGTCCTAAAATCAATGCTCTGTATTCAGCAACATTATTCGTAGCAGTACCAACTCCTTCACGCGATGGACCTATGGAGAGATAAGAGTAAGTTGTTTTCACATAGAGATAAGAGTAAGTTGTTTTCACATATTCACATAATATTATTGGTACAAAATAGACACCTCGCTTCCATCATCTGCTCTCAAAATTGCTCCTGCGCCGGCAAGTCCAGGATTCCCTTTAGATGCCCCATCAAAGTAAAGTGTACAAGAAATCTGCAATAATTTTTGTAGTTGCATTATCTATTTTATAGATAAATGGAAGTTAGGAGGTAAACCTCTATTTAGAGGTAATCAAAATAATATGGATATGTAAAGAGTCATATTTGAACTTCATCCCATTTCTTAAGTAACTAAGTCAATCTTTTATGATTAAGCTGACATCTCATATTAACGACGCAAAACACAAACTTACATAAGTATTAGTAGACAACTCTGACATCTCATATTAACGCAAAACACAAACTTACATAAGTATTAGTAGACAACTCTGACATCTCATATTAACGACAAAACACAAAAACATACATAAGTATTAGTAGACAACTCTGTTTGCAGTTGCAATCCACTTATACCAGGCCTCCTTTGCACATTTGTTGAAAATGAAAATGATCCACCTCCCTTCTATATGAATAAAATTCAGTGATACTCAAATTAATAATTGAAATCATTGGTTGAGGATATTCTAAAATTGACAACTCACATTAGTATTAAGTTGCATGGCCTGTGACGAGGAATTCGCCATAATTGTTCTTCCTCCATTTGAATTAGGATTCTGACAGAAAATTGATTTCTTCATAAAGTTAAGCGTTTTGCAAACTTGGAAGAGATATGACACTATTGGTATAAGCGATACAAAATAAATAAATAAACAGATTAAGAAGTTATCACAAATAATGTTAATGATAGATGAAAACCCATGTATTCAAAGTACACCACAAAATAGTGAGAAAAAAAGTTATTTGGGACAAATGGAGGAGCCTTTATTCCATAGAACATAAAAGGAATGTTTTTTGATAACTCACACTATCATCAACTGGCAATGCACCTTGCAAGCTCTTTGATGAGGAATTCACCACAACAGGTCCTCCTCCAGAAGAATATGGATCCTGAAAGAATATCAATCTCTTCATGAAGTTGGGACTTTTCTAATAGCAAACTTGCCAGACACAAATAAAGATGAACAACGATGCAATACAATCCAACATAATAAGAGAGGAAAATCAATGTTCTCAATCTGAATAGATAATATTGCTATAGCGCCATAGTATAGCAGAGTTTGGTAAACTTGGAAGGTTAGGAGCGACCGAATTTTCAAGATCATAGTGCAATTGCATGGTGCAATGGTGGATAAAACCAAGATGGTTTCGTGGCAATGGTTCCTAGCAAATTTGACTATTAACCATGTCTTTTTTTGACAAATGGTGCTGGGATCCATGGGCTATTTTATCTACCTAATTGGCACAATTCTGGATACTATCTCTGATTTTCAGGGTGATCTAGTGGCTGTTTCTGTAATCGACTTTGGACAAGGAAGTGAGATGCTATCTTTCAGTTTGTTGGATCTTGCATTTCAGTATTTTGATGGTGTCTTTTCTCTGGTGCAAAGTGGCAGGGCTGCTGCCAGTGCCAGCAGTGGCCTGCAACTATTGCAGTGCAGAGGCGTTTATTCGTTTCATTCCCCGTTTGCCAATTGTTCTGTTTTGCAAAGCGGTTTTCCATTCTCAGACAACAATGTGGCTTCTCAATCATCCACTTTTGGCGCAGAAAGAGGGTGTGTAGGGGCAGGCAGCACTGCAAGCCTTTGGACGCACAAAATAAGGGTTTTGATTTATGTAGTACTGACACTTCAGATTGAAGGCATATTCAGTGTTAAACATTTGCTAATATCTAACACCAATACATTTGGCTACATTCAATTATCCAATTTTCTCAAATTATTATCTTTGTCGAACCGCAATATCCGATTGTCCAGTACATGGATCAGCTTCGTAAGGTCTTTATCCCAAATTTAAGACAACAACAAAAGTAAGAACAAATAGTGTCTCAAACCTGATAAGGACAAGCAACAAGTTTCCCAAAACTACCAGCATTAACATTAGCAGCACTGATAGAGTAACTAGCTCCCTTAAGCCCATGTGAAACAAGATACTCCTCAGTTTCTTGAGGTAAACAAAACCCTTTATAAACACTTACACTCTCACCACAAACCTGCATAAAATATAAGAATCAAAACAAAACAGCTTTGAGATCGTACACACCCAAATGCATAAAAATTATAAACACAAAAACTTTACTTACAGAAGATGAAAGTAAAGGTTGGATATCAGTTAAAGACTTGTAAATGCCAACAAGATTTCCTTTTTTTAACAACGTAGAAAGCGTCCTTTTCACCAGCCATTGTAACACTGCAAGGAAGCACAAGGGCGTTGTGAGTGATCTTAGTTTGAGAGGAACAAGAAAAAGCATTCAATTTATGACAAGACAGGACACGTGAGACGGTAACTGTTGATGTTGTGTTTTCAAACCTAGGAAGGAGAGAAAATAAATTTGTTCAATTCTCCTTTTTTTTTTGGTATTCCCTCCGTCCCAACTAGTCCATTCGTTAACCATTTTATACATATTCTATGAAAATAATAAAGAGAATAATTTATTTATTATAACTCATTTATCATGTATTGAAAGTGATGAAAGAATTATTAATTAAAAATTAGAATTTAAAAAAATTATACTAAAAATAGAATAAAAAATTATATTAAAAATTAAAATATATTATTTATTTTAAAACATTATTTTATTCAAATACGAAATATTATTTTATAAATATTATAGTATTAAATTTAATAATTATGTACTATCGGTATAAAGAAATACTACAAAGACATCCGATCAAAATAATTTGACTTAGTGAAATATATAATTGTCATTAATGAATTATGTAAAAATAATTTATATTGTCTGTACAACATTTATTTTCTTTATTATATTTATTATATTTTGGATAATTTAATTTATTAATTTCTTAAATCAATAAAAAATTATTTTATATTAATAATTTAAAAATGAAAAATATTATGAAATTATTTATTTAATTTCTAATAGTTTATGAACTTGTTTAAAAATTTTGGTTTAAAAAATAATACATTAAATTATAAATAAAATACAACACAACATAAAATATATTAGTCATTGATAATATAATAATATATATGAGAGAACATAATATATTTTTGAAAGTAAATAGTCTTTTGATCTATTTAAGGGAAAATTGAAAAGGAGAAATCTGGAAGTGAAGAGGAGGAATTTGAAAGTTAAGAGGAGGATGACACTACTAAAGACTACGTTCATTTCAGTCAATCAAGATGTGTCAAACATCTGGTAGGACATGTGGTGGCTGATGTGGTTGGGTGTTAACTACTTTGTTTTTTTTTTCATTTTGAGTTGTCTTTTTGACCCTTGTATTTGAATATATTTTGTTTTCTTGTTCTAGATTTGTAATGATTTGACCGTCTTATGGTTTTATTATCAATAATTATCCTGATGCTCTAGCATCTTCTTAACATATGTGATACCGACTCATACTTGTCTACTTTTGATCTGATGTGTGTATGTGCTAACATACTGGCTTCTATGTTGATTGACTAATTTATATGAGAAACATGTTTGCTAAATTATGGCAAAAGGGGGGAGTATTGTGTGTAGAGTTGTGTGACTACTTGTCATACCCCAAAATTTGCCCTCCTACTTCTCAAGACATTTCACATATCCACACTCAAGGATTTCACAAGGGTTGACAGACAAACCCTCTCTAAGCAATCAACCCAAACTAGGATTTGGCTATCCTCAAGTCCAGATGAGCCTCCAACATTTTCAATGGTCATCATACCTCATCATATGCTTCAAAGAATCTCCATGTCAAGTTTCAAGCCTTACAAGTCAAGTTTCCTCAGACAATTGCTCAGATGGTTAAAAATTAGTTGTATTAGACAAAAAGTCAATTGTGGTCAACATACAGTCAAACTTCATGATTTTTGGTCAACATCCATATTTTGAAGTGACATTCATCATTTGATCAAGGGTTGATCATGGTTCATCAAGAAAACTCAAGATTTGATCAAAAGTCAAACTTTCCAAATTAGGGTTTTTTGAAGGAAAAGTCAACAGAACTTTGAGTGAGCATAACTTTCTCATACTTTATCATAAATTTTTCCACCAAAGCCCATTTTGAAGGGAATTTAATTCTCTACAACTTCATGTCTCACAAGCTTGGTCAAAAATGCTTCATTTGAGAGATATGGATCAAAACATTCTGGTCCTTTTCAAAGTCAACAAAAGTCAACTTTTGTAAAGAAGTGTTATTGATCATGGAAACTCAATTGAGATGAAACCAAAGAGGTTGTTTAGAGGACATCTAGAGCTTTCTAAAATTCCAAGAACACCCAAAATGTTAAAAATTGAGCAAGATACACCTTGCACAAGTTGGGCATTTTGAAGAGGCTAAAAGAAATACTTGTCAAAAGCCAAAATTTTGCAAATGGGCCTAACTTTTCTTGGTTCAAACTTGTTCCTCACTAATTTGGAACCTCAAGCCCAAGGCCACGAATTTTATCTTTTATTTTCTATTTAATTTGGATTTTAATAATTTAAAAGCCAATTAAATTAAAATAAAGGTAGAAAATCAAAATTAAATGCAAATTGGATTTTTCTCTCATTCTTGAGGTCCAAGCAAACCTCCCAGTGGCAAATTCGAAATTGGCATTGATTGGCAAGAGAATTGATTGAAATTTAATCAAAAGGCAATATTTGGTTTTATACCAAATCAAATATTTTCTCATTGATTGGTACATTATTTCCTCATGATTCTTGACCTAAATACATCTACTATATATATACAATGCATACACAAGTGCAAAGGACGGATTTTACGCCTCTAAGAACCCTAATCAAACTCAAAAAACGTGTCATTCAAGTAACTTGCAACCTTGGTTTTGCTTGGATTGACAATTCTAAGCTTGCCAATCGATTCACGGAGGTCCACAGGTCATCCGGACCACAAATCACAAAACCATCAAGAATCGTGAATTCAGTTGGTTTGTCCATTCTAATCAATTTCGATTTTTGATTTCCATGCATATTTAACATGTTTTGATGTTTGCTTTGTGTTTAGAATGGAGTTTGAAGCTTTACGCATTGGTTAATTGCATTTTAGGTACAAGAATCACAAGATGCCATGGCTAGGGTTCTTAGTTACGTTTTAGGGCTTTACGAAATAAGTAAAATTGGCCAGACCATCATCGTGTTTAGAACGATGTTTCCAATCGATCCATGTATCCATAACTAATTTATATTGCTTGTATGAGATTTTGGAATTTTGCGGGGCCTTAGCGTCGAACCGGACCGGCTCCATTTCGAAAATTCAAGCGAAGAAGATGAAGATCTTCGCGTGATTTGGGTTCGAGAAAATAATTCCCTTAAAATGTTTTTGTTTCATTATTCTAACACCAAACACGGTTGGTCCAATGGTCAAGCAGCATATAACCCATGTGTCACAGGTTCGATCCTTGGCTTTGCAATATATTTTACAACTTTTCACAACTAACATATTTTCTTATTTCTTTTCTTATTTTTCCTTTTAATTTAATTTCTTTTCAAATATTTTTCTCATGCATTTAAAAATCACCAAAAATATTTTCCTTTTGCATTTTAATCAGAAAAATGTTTATTTAATTTTTGACATTAAAATTAATATTTTTGCATGCATATTTTAATTAATTATTAATTAACCATTAAATTGACTTTTATTTGCTTTTCTTATCTAAATCGATCCGGAAAATTCCCAAAAAATTACTCTATCATCTAATTATCATTACTAACCTAAAATCTTTTTCCTCATTCAAAAATCTTATTTTTACTAACCTTTTTCTCTTATGCGAACTTCTTATATTTTTCGATTATTATGTATCTGCTTACCGGTTGTAATAATTAGGATTTATCTTCTCGCATTCTTTTTTCCAATATTATGTAGCTTATGGGATGTAATAGTTTAATTAGGGCTTTTACTTTCCGCCTCTATATTATGTAATTGCCCCAAAGCCATGTAATAGCGTGGGACATTTACTTTTCCGCACTTTACTTTCCACAATTTATTTTCCGCACCCTATAAGCTAGTAATTAGGCGTGTATGACAAGATAAAAGGAGCGTAGATCACTTCTAATATGCAAGATAATATATCGAATTCAACACACTTTCTTCACATGCACCCCTAGAGTATTCTCTCGTTGCCTTTCGAATAAATGGTCAAGTCCCTCGAGCGTAGAGGTATCCTAGCACCGTTGCCTACAAACATATCATCATAGTCCCTTGAATAAAAGATCATGAGTCCTTGGCGTGGCCTACGAATACATGATCTCGTCCCTCGATTGTTGCCTACGAAAGTGATGATCGTCCCTTCGAATGTGCTAGGATACTTCCTACAAGTTGCCTTCTATGACCATCCGATGTCCCTTCGAATGTCCCTTCTACATCCAACGAATAGGGTTACCTACCAACTAATGGTATGGATAACACTATTCTAAAGGAACGTAAAACAACACGAAAACGACCATTCTGAGTAGGTAATAAGACTTTTAGTTGCTTGCTCAAACAAAATACTTTTCACACCTCACACTTTTGTCAAAGTTCAAACACTTTTCAAAACAAAAACATTTCCGAATACTTTGTATACATTCCTACATGAATCATTGCAAAGTCAAAGCAAAATGCCTTTTTCAAAATATTTTTGTCAAACACACAGAAAATAATTTTTTTAAAGATGAGCTAGAAGCAACTAAGAGCCCGTAGATAACTACGGATGGAAAGGGGTGCTAATACCTTCCCTTTTCATAACCTTCTCCCTTACTCAGAATCTAACGAAGGTCTTTTTACATTCTTTTCACCTTCCCTAATTGGATAAAAGAAAAGTCGGTGGCGACTCTTGCTATCCATAACATTTGCGATAAAAGCAAAATAAAAATCTCAAAGTCAGTTCACCGTATTACACTACTAACTAATGATGTATGGTGTATGAGTTATGTTGATATATTATGGATTGGCTTTAGTGTGCTTAGTACTAACTATTAGAATTAAATGATCTAATGGTCAATCAAAGATACATATTTATAAACAATAATATACAATTTATCCGAAACGACAATCATATAAGCATGTATAAAATTGAAGGATCGATAAAATAGTTTTAGGAATATTTGGATCCATTGAGAAAGTTTTTTGTTGGCGGTAATCCTAAAAGTGATGGCTTGTGTGGTTCTTCCTCAACCGATACTCCTAATGCCTTAAATACTCTTTAGATGGGAGAAGAGATAATTTTCTTGTGTACAATATATTGGAGACCATAGCCTAAATATAATGTGATGGCCAATTAGGGTTCCCATTATTCCCAAATTGGGTCATCGACATCCACTCATATTTGAGCTCATATCTAATTATTTAATTAATTAATTAAATAATTCCTAAATAAAATCTAAAAAGTCTTTTTAACATTATTTGATCACATAAATATTTAAGGCACTTTATTTGATAATAGCTAATATAATTAAATAAATATATTAGGCCACATAATTATTGGAATGTAATATTAATTAAATAAATAAAATATTCTAATAATCTCTCACTTGGCCAATATATCTTAATAATTATATCATAATTCTTTAGGGCATAACGAATGTTATTTATCTTTAGATTTCAACTTTACAATCTGGTCCGCCTCATACATTAATAACGACAATCGCGGTATCGTCACTAACTTATTATGTGGCGAAACCCGCGACCACCACATCAACGTACTTGATGACATAGATCGATATGGATGAGTGGCATGGAAATTTCATGCAATGTGATCTCTAAATCATGTAAATTTCCAACTGGTCGTACTGGAGTCTTTAGTGAGATCAAACTGGAGTTTCTTAGGTGTAATCAAAATTACAGATGTTGCACTTAAAAAAACATGATATTGTTATAACAATAGTACTTCATAAGTTTTATTTCGCAAAAATTAAACATAACATAAAGTTTGTACCAAAATAAAACCAAAGTATAGAACATAGAAAATAAGAACCAAACTCCCACTAATCCAAGGCAATATCAAAACCAAGACCCGTGTGACCAACATGCCCATGAAAATCCTTAGGTATCAAACCTTTGGTTAGTGGATCAACTAGCATTGAGTCATCCCTATATGTTCTATCAAAATTTGTTTCTCTGAACTCTTTCTTTCCAACAAGATACTTGATATCAATAAATTTTGATTTTGTAGATCTCATATTGTTGTTGGAGTAGAAAACATTTGCATTATTGTCACATAAACCTTTAAGGGTCTTTCAATACTCCCAACGATGTGTAGGCTTGCGACAAAGTTTTGCAGCCAAATTGCATGATTCAATGCCTCAAAGCAAGCCACAAACTCTTCTGCCATGGTAGAAGGAGCTACTAAAGTTTGTTTGGAAGACTTCCAGGAGATGGCTCCTCCAGTCAAGATAAAGATGTAACCAAATGTGGGCGTCGCTATCGGACATCTGCAAAACGAGTCGAACCCAATGATCTCCAAGTTATCTGACTTTCGATAAGTGAGCGCAAAGTCTATTGTTCTCTTCAGGTAGCGCATTACACGCTTTACTGCTATCCAGTGCTGCATACCAGGGTTACTTAGATATCTGCCAAGAACTCCTACAATGAATGCTAAGTCGGGACGGGTGCAAACTTGAGCATACATAAGACTTCCCACAGCTAAAACATATGGAATCTTATGCATCTCTTCCTTTTCAAGATCCGTAGTGGGACACTGTTTGAGACAAAACTTGTCTCCTTCAGCAACGTATGTGTCTCATGGCTTACTATATTTCATGGAGAATCTATCCAAAAACTGTATTAATATAGCTCCGTTGTGACAATCCTAAAAGACCTCTAGAACGGTCTCTAAGTATTTGAATTCCTAAGACAAAGGAGGCGTCCCTAAGATCTTTCATCTCAAATTTATTTGTGAGAAATCTCTTAGTTTCATGCAATAAGCCTATATTGTTGCTTTCCAAAAGGATATCATCTACATATAGTACCAAGAAAATGAATTTACTCCCACTAAACTTTTGGTATACGCAGTTATCAACCAGATTAGCCTCAAAACCAAATGAGGATATTATTTGATGAAATTTGTAATACCATTGACGGGAAGCCTGTTTAAGGCCATAAATGGATTTCTTTAGTCTACAAACCATAGACTTTGGGTCTCCCAACACAAAGTTTTACGGTTGCACCATATATATTGTCTCTTCAATGTTTCCATTTAGAAACCTTGATCTTTACATCCATCTGATGCAATTCTAAATCAAAATGAGGTACCAATGCCATCATAATCCTAAGAGAGTCCTTCAAAGAAACTGAAGATAATTTCTCTTTATAGTAAATTCCTTCCTTTTGAGTAAAGCCTTTTGCGATAAGACGAGCTTTATATCTCTCAATGTTACCCTTTGAATCCCTTTTGGTTTTAAATATCCATTTACAACCAATGGATTTCTTTCCTTCGGGTAATTTAACGAGATCCTAAACATCATTTTCATCCATCGACTTCATCTCATCCTTCATGGACTCCGCATAGCTTGACTAAAGTTGATAGGATCTTCCTCAGTCAAACCAATGCCATCCTCATGTTCCTGAAGAAATACAACATAATCATCTGAAATTGCACTCTTCTTCTCTCTAGTGGATCTTCTTAATGGTGGATCTTGAGGTTGTTAAGTTTGAACTATAGGTGGTTCTTGAGGAAGAAACTCATTAATGATGTCTTGTTCTTGAGGGATGTTAGGAATAACATCATTGTTTATTTCAGAATTTGTTTCTAGAAACAGGATAGGTACAAAGACTTGATCATCGTGAGAAATAGTTTCTTCATCAAAAGAAACACTTTTTATGCTTCCTTCCCCTTCAAACTCTACATCCTCAAGGAATCTTGCATTTCCCGTTTCAAAAATTGTTCTAGTGATGGAATTGTAAAATTTACCCGTAAGAGCATTCAGCGTATCCAATAAAATAACAACTAACTTTGCATCCAACTTACCTTCATGAGGCTTCTAAGGCCTTGCTTGGACATCCCCAAGCGTGCAGGTGTCTAATGCTAGGCTTTTTCCAGTCCAAATCTCATAAGGGGTTTTAGCTAATACTTTATTGGGTACTCTATTAAAGATATAAACTGCAGTCTTTAATGCTTCTCCCCAAAATGACTCTCGAAGAGAAGAATGACTAATCATACTCCTTACCATGTCCTTAAGAGTCTGTTTTTGTCGTTCTGCAACTCCATTTATGTTGGGTTTTCTTGGCATTGTGTATTGCGAAACAATTCCACACTCATCTAGGAAAAGCGCGAAGGGCCCTGGACATTGTTCCCCTGATCCATCATATCGACCATAGGATTCACCACCACGGTCAAATTTGATAGCTTTTATTTTCTTTCCAAGTTGAAGTTCGACTTCAGCTTTGAATGACTTGAACACGTCCAATGATTGAGATTTCTCATGAATCAAATACAGGTATCCATACCTTGAGTAATCATCTATGAACATAATAAAATACCGTTGTTCATTCCAATAACTGTATAGGGTATGAATTAGTTCTAAGACATCCTTAGCTCTTTCAACATGGAAATTCCTCTTGTTTGTCTTCTTACCCTTGATACATTAAATGCAAACTTGAAAGTATGATAAATCAAGGGATCTAAGAATATTGTCTCATGTGACACCCATCTAAATACTGAAATATATTAATTAAATTAACATTTAAATCATCTTTAATCAGAGTTTAACACGGTAATCACGGGATGTCACAATTAATAGGTAAAAATAAAAACTTCATTCAAACAGTAGCCATGCTACACTGAGGATCAACATTTTCAAATAATTCAGTCAAGTTAAGACCATGTCTTACACAGCGGAAAATATCATAACCAAACACGGAATAATTCAATCATTGTATTCCCAACAAAATTTTAATTAAACAATAAACCAATGTCTAATTTCTCATCTAACGTTCCCGATGTTACAATCTAATCGAGCATGACAACGACACGCGAACTAAGCGATAAGCTCTAGAGCCATCCTCACCGACTCTTCATTGCTAACCTTAATCGAAATGGTAAAGTAAGGGTGAGACTTCTCATAATTAAAGCATATTATAAGTCTTTCAATCAATAATATATCACAAGCATATTATTTCACTTAACATAAATTGATTCACACACAACCATATTCATCATGCATAATCATAACAATCCAAGAAGAGTAACCTTGGAAGACATCCTAACATGTTACCACTTCATACAAATACAATGGACTCAATGCATGCGGTACCGACTCGTGACCAAGTCACCCAACACGATCCATCATCAACCGGATACGGTACCATCGATTCGTCCATAACCACTCGGACACGAATCCGCTAACCACCCATCCTCACTCGGTATCGGTTATCGGCAATCCAAGTCAAATTCCGCACAATGGGAATTAACTTCACCAAATAATGCAAATGCCGCACATCACTAGCATGCAACATCAATCGGTCTATGTGTACATTCATCCACATAAGCGAATCAAACAATCAACATGATATATCAACCAATCATGCATATATCTAACATCGGCATAAACATGCAAACCAATCAACATGATATATCAACCAATCATGCATACATCTAACATCATATACATGTATCATCTCCATCACCAAGGTCCTCTACACATATTCATTATGTCGATTAACAATTATTTATTTGAAATTCAACCCCTTTCCAAAATAATTTCAAGTTTTCTAAAATATTTTCATTTTATAAGGTAGAGCATTAAATTTAGAGAATAACGTCCAAAGCGGTAGCTTAAAAGCGGACTTACGGTTTGAAAGTTATGAATTTTGAAGTTTGAAAATTTTAAAAATATTTCAGTGGAACCGGTTCCTCCTTGGGAATAAGGTTCCCACATTCAAAAATCAGCCTGGAAAAATGTATGGAACCGGTTCCTCGGTGGGAGGCCGGTTCAAATCATTTTCGGAAAAACAACGTGGAACCGGTTCCTCCACGAGGCCGGTTCACGAGTTCAAAATGCCATTTTCACCATTTAAAAGGGTTCTCCCCTTTGGGAACCGGTTCCCAGACCTTCAAAAATTCGGTTTTGACATTGCTTCCCAAAACCATTTTCCTCTTCATTCCAAAGCGTGCCATATTCCGACACCATAAATTCACTCATTCATCATCATACAATATAACATGTTTTATTCAAATGATATGATCCTATATCATACAAATCCATTAATCTATATTCGATGACGACCATAGGGATAAATCCATGGAAACCTAGAAATTCACAAACTAAGATTTCCTAACATGCTATGATCTATAATATCAAAATCGAAACCTATAATAAGCAATAATCAATCGAAATCACCCCTTACCTTGTGGGTTCTTCGAATCTGACACTTCTAGGTTTTCTTCCTTCTTTTCTCCTCTTCTCACTTCACGTATCTTGTTTTCTCCAAAAATGACTCTATTTTTCCTTCTTTCCTTATTTTATTCCTTTTAACATAAATAAAATAAGTATTATTTCTCATTCTCCAATTAATTCCATCATTAATCTTAATATTCCAATATATTAAATAAATTATGTCCTCAATTAATTTAATAATTAAAATCATAATTATTTAATTACCGATTATTTTGGGGTGTCACTGACTCTGACTTAAAGAGTTTTAGTCCTCGAAAACATACCTCGAACGAATAGTTCGGGATCTGAGTCCTTCATCGACTCTCCGGTTCCCAGTGACATTCCCATTAGTTGGTCCTCCCAAGCCACTCTCACCAATGCTCTTTGCCTCATTCCTGTTTCAACTTCCGATCTTGATTCTCACAGTCTTCCCGATCAGTTCTCTCGTGCATGTATCATCTACCGAATCTCATGAGACGGATCGTGATGTACTTCCTCGGTTGAGATACATGAAAACAACATGCAGTTATTGCGTGGCGGCAAAGCAATCGATATCCCTTCCAACTCTCTTGGTAATCGAAAGGACCAATAAATCGTGGAGTCAACTTCTTTGACTTCAAAGCTCGACCAATACGTCATCGGGTAACTCGCATAAAAACATGTTCTCCTTCACTAAACTCAAGATCCTTCCTCCTATTATCATGGTAACTTTTCGGCGACTCGAGAAGTTCTCATTTTCTCTGAATCATCTTAATCTTTTCGAAGTTTGTTGAACAATTTCGGTCCAATCACGACCTCTCGGTTTCATACCAACACAATGGTGTCGACACCTCCTACCATACAATGCCTCAAGCGGTCATACCAATCGGTGAAAGCTATTGTTGTGGTAAACTCAATCAACAGCGGATAACTATCCCAAGCTCCACCCTTCTCTAACACGAGCTCTCGGCCGATCTTCCAACGGTAGATCGTTCTTTCCGTCGACCATACATGCGGATGATAAGCGGAACTCAAGCGCAACTTGGTACCCAAGGCTTCTTGCAATCCGTCCGAACTTAGATGTAAACCTCGGATCCGATCCGACACAATACTAGGCGGAATACCATGCAAACTCACAACCTTTTACGACATCTGATTACTAATCTCTCCATCGGATAATCCATTCTTATCGGAATGAAATGACGATTTTGTCAACCTATCCACAATCACCGGATAGAATCACAATTCTTAGCTGGCAAACCGGACACAAAATCCATGATTCCATCCTTCGGAACAAACAACGGCTCCATCGATCTGACCGATGCTCTATTTTCGACAACGGCAAACTAAACAAGCATACTCGAATTTCCTTTTCATTCCGGCCCAGACTTTTCAAATCATGGTACATTTAGTAGGGTGAATACTCGACCCATTCGATGCCCTTCTTCTAAAATACTCTTAGAATCTCGCAACAACACACCACGATCACCAAATCTCATAACACCATTCTCGTCGATTCGAACTCGCCTCCTTGACCTTGGTTGATCAACATCAACTTATCAACTAAACCAACATCATTTACATCCATTTCTAATCTCTTCCGAATACCACTAGTCGACTTCAACATACCCAATTTCACACTATCGGAGTAGTTTCACAAACCAAACTCAAATCTACCTGCTCAACCAATTCTAACTCACGGACCATCAACATCGACATATGCAAGGACTTTCTACCCGAGTTTGCCTTACGGGATGGTAATTCAAGCGAAATCGTAATCCTTTAAATTCTAACCATCTTCTACGCCTCATGTTCGACTCTTTCGATCGAAGAGATACTTGACTCTTGTGATCCTTTGAATACCTCGAACCGAGAACCATATAAATAATGTCTCCATAGTTTCAAAACAAATACATTTATGACTCAAATCATGAGTCGGATAATTCCTTTCATGCACCTTCATTGTCTTGAAGCATAAGCCCTGACACCTTATCTTGCATCAACACACCACCTAATACCATTAATGATGCGTCATACACCACAAAGACTTAGTCGGATCTGGCAAAATCAAGATCGGACATTGAACCTCCTCTTGACTCTTGAAATCCTTTCTCACATTCAACATCCCAACAAATATCGACCCTTCTGGTCAACTTAGTCAATAGCGCCATTTGGAAAACCCTCGATAAACTTAGGTAATAACTGCAGACCCGAAAACTACGGATCTCGAAGCATTCTTGGCGCTTCCCATGAGATACCGCCTCTACCCGTGGGATCAGCAATTCCATTCTTGGAAATTACATGCCCAAGAAAACTCACCTCTTCGAACGGAATTCACACTTGGACAACTTAAAAGCTTCTTTTCTTTCAACAATTCCAACACAACTACGAGATGTTGCATGCTCCTCATCACTTTCGAATAAATCGGAATATCATCAATGAACACTACTACGAACTTGTCAAGATATGGATGAAATATCTTGTTCATACTCCATGAAAACACCGGTGCATTAGTAACTCCAAGCGGCATAGCGGAATATTCATAATGTCCATACCTTGTTCTAAATCGGTTTTACGAATATCCTCGACTTCACACGAATCATGATATCCGGATCTCGAGATCAATCTTACTAAACACACGCTCAGCAGGCTGATCCATCAAATCATCAATCCTCGGTAAGGATACCGATTCTTGATTGTAACTTTATTCAAGTCGGTAGTCGACACATAACCTCATTGAACCTTCTTCTTCTTAACCAATAACGGAGCACCCACGGCGACTCGGACGAATAAACTTCTTCTCCACAATTCTTCTAACTGCTTGATTCGGCTAATTCGAGATGCCGACATGCGATAAGGCGCCATCGACCAGGACTAGTTCGAGAATCGGTTATAGTAAATTCTACCTCTCTCGGTGGCAATTCACTAACATCTTGGAAACACCTCACGGAAATTCATTCACCCTGGCAATCCATCACCTTTGGCCCTCCGCTTCATTGCATAATACAACATAAACACCACCGCACCATCTTTCACGGCTAGGTTCATACATTATGACATAATTTTCGATCTTAACCTCTTGGGGAAAATGGTCTTCTCATTGATATGAACTGGTTGAATTCATTCAAGGATGATATCAAGTTGTTCTAGCGGTAGGCACACTCATAAAACCCTCAAAATCACAGGGACAATTCCTACAAACATATGAAGTAGTCAGCCACGAGGTATCATTAACCATACTTCCATCCATATTAGAAATTTCCAAATTCAATCTCTTAGCACAATGTAACGCAATAAAAGAAAAGCTCGATATCAATAATCGATCAAGGTATGCCATTAATAAAACATGTACCTTTAATCGATCGATCATCGGTTTAGTTTCGATCCGAACAATGCAAACACTTTACCACCTTGCTTTGGGTTTTGTGCCTGACCCTCTTCACCATAGTTGTAGCAAGTCACCACTTTCACCCTGGGTCATTGGCCACATGGCGAACTTTCCACACTTGAAACACTTCTTATCATTGCTCTTACGTCCACCATACGATGTCTGTCTCACCACACTTAAGAGCTAGAATCTCCTCCACATTTCTTCCAACCTCGGATCTCGATTACTCCTATCATAAGGTTTACCACGATCCATCATTGCTTTTCTGTCAACATACCTCGAGCATTCGACTTAGTGTTAGCAAGATCCTCCTCTAGAATCCTACTGATCAACGGATCGGAAAATCTTGGATCACGATCGAATACCACCTTAATCTCATCGAAGACCATTCTCAAACTTGATGCATTTGGAAAATTCTCCATCGCATCGTTAGGGTAATGAGCATAATACTTAGCTAATTAGAAAACTTGAAGCATACTCAGCGGTCTTGTTGCCTGCTTGAGTTCGACTTCGATCTCCTTCTTACCTCGGCGTCCTCGGGAAAATACCTCCTCGGAAAACTCTTACGAACAGCAATGCTGACACCATCTTCTTCGGTTCGATTACGGTAGCAACCCATCGATCGTCGACTTCCTCGGCTAACATGTGAGTTCCATATCTCACCTTGACCCCTCTGCACGATCAATCACTCGAAGATCCTCTCGATCTCCTTCACCACTTGAGCACGGGATCATGTGCACCCTTGAACAATGGAGGATTATTCCTGCGAAAATTCCCCGATTGTCGGTCGGCACAATCGACTCCCTTTGGTTCCCTCCGAGCACTCAGATAACATTCCCAAGCCTCGGCAATGGCATCATCATTCCTTCCGTTACCTCTGGCCATTGTTAACAAGACAAAACAATCTACATCGACACAAGTATCGCGGTGTCACTTCACACTAGTCGCATACTAAAGGGATAACGACACAGGACAAGACCGACTATGCTCTGATACCACTATTGTAACACCCCATCTAAATACCCCGAAATATATTAATTAAATTAACATTTAAATCATCTTTAATCAGAGTTTAACACGGTAATCACGGGATGTCACAATTAATAGGTAAAAATAAAAACTTCATTCAAACAGTAGCCATGCTACACTGAGGATCAACATTTTCAAATAATTCAGTCAAGTTAAGACCATGTCTTACACAGCGGAAAATATCATAACCAAACACGGAATAATTCAATCATTGTATTCCCAACAAAATTTTAATTAAACAATAAACCAATGTCTAATTTCTCATCTAACGTTCCCCAGTGTTACAATCTAATCAGAGCATGACACTGACACGCGGACTAAACGATAAGCTCTAGAGCCATCCTCACCGACTCTTCATTGCTAACCTTAATCGAAATGGTAAAGTAGGGTGAGACTTCTCATAATTAAAGCATATTATAAGTCTTTCAATCAATAATATATCACAAGCATATTATTTCACCCACTTAACATAAATTGATTCACACACAACCATATTCATCATGCATAATCATAACAATCCAAGAAGAGTAACAACGGAAGACATCCTAACATGTTACCACTTCATACAAATACAATCACGGACTCGATGCATGCGGTGCGACTCGTGACCAAGTCACCAACAGCGATCCATCATCAACGGGATCACGGTACCATCGGTTCGTCCATAACCACTCGGACACGAATCCAGCCTAACCACCCATCCTCACTCAGGTATCGGTTATCGGCAATCCAAGTCAAATTCCGCACAATGGGAATTAACTTCACCAAATAATGCAAATGCGCACATCACTAGCATGCAACATCAATCAGCCTATGTGTATATTCATCCAACATAACTGAATCAAACCAATCAACATGATATATCAACCAATCATGCATATATCTAACATCAACATAAACATGCAAACCAATCAACATGATATATCAACCAATCATGCATACATCTAACATCGGCATAAACATGCTATTACATCCACATTACGATATCTCCATCACCAAGGTCCTCTACTACACATACATCATTATGTGTCGGTTAACAATTATTTATTTGAAATTCAACCCTTTCCAAAATAATTTCAAGTTTTCTAAAATATTTTCATTTTATAAGGTAGAGCATTAAATTTAGAGAATAACGTCCAAGGGCTCAAAAGCGGACTTACGGTTTGAAAGTTATGAATTTTGAAGTTTGAAAATTTTAAAAATATTTCGGTGGAACCGGTTCCTCCTTGGGAGTAACCGGTTCCCACATTCAAAAATCAGCGCCCTGGAAAATGTATGGAACCCGGTTCCTCGGGTGAGGAACGGTTCCCAATCAAATTTTCACATTTTACGGAAAACAACGTGGAACCGGTTCCTCCCACAGGCGGTTCACGAGTTCAAAATGCCATTTTCACCATTTTAAAAGCTGGAACCGGTTCTCCCAGCAGGGAACCGGTTCCCGATCTCAGACCAAAATTCGGTTTGTGACATTGCTTCCCAAAACCATTTTCCTCTTCATCCCAAGCGTGCCACATATTCCGACACCATAAATTCACTCATTCATCATCAATAACATACAATATAACATGTTTTATTAAATCGAATGATCCTATATCATACAAATCCATTAATCTATACATTCGACATCGACACCCATAGGGATACATCCATGGAAACCTAGAAATTCACAAACTAAGATTTCCTAACATGCTATGATCTATAATATCAAAATCGAAACCTATAATAAGCAATAATCAATCGAAATCACCCCTTACCTTGTGGGTTCTTCGAATCTGACAATTCTAGGTTTTCTTCCTTCTTTTCTCCTCTTATCACTTCACGTATCTTGTTTTCTCCAAAAATGACTCTATTTTTCCTTCTTTCCTTATTTTATTCCTTTTAACATAAATAAAATAAGTATTATTTCTCATTCTCCAATTAATTCCATCATTAATCTTAATAATCCAATATATTAAATAAATTATGTCCTCAATTAATTTAATAATTAAAAATCATAATTATTTAATTACCGAATTATTTTGGGGTGTCACATCTCACATAAGCCTCTGAATTCTTTGTTTAGATATATGTCTTAATCGGATATGCCATAAGTTGGCGGAATTCTCATTCAATTTTCGTTTTATACCATGTGACTCTATTTGCATTATTTTCTTATGAGGACATTCAATATCAAGCATATAAAGATTGTCATTTAAAGAACCGTAACCAACAACATTTGAATCATATGAGAGACTAAATTTATTATTTCCAAACGAACAAGCGTAACCTAATTTGTCCAAAATAGAAATAGAAATTAAATTTCGTCTAATAGACGATGCAACAAAAGTCTCAATTAAATCTAAATGAAAATCGATCTTTAATAATAATCTAAAAGTCCCTATAGCCTCTACTGCAACTTTATTGCCATCGTCCATATAAATGAATCTTTCAACATCACTTGGCAGACAGCTCAACAGGAAACCCTGCATAAGCATACTAATGTGAGTAGTAGCACCAGAATCTACCCACCAAGTATCCTTAGGTACAAAAACTAAATTAATTTTAGAACAAACAAAAGTGAGAAAATTGCCCTTCTTATTTTGAGAAAAATTCTGTGACCTTATCATTTTTAGAAAAGAATTGCTCCACAGTTTCAAGGAACTTCTTGACGCTTTCACTCTCAGTAATTGAGCCCCTAATCATTTCAGGTATGGATATTTTGATCATCATGAGGCACATTTGGTTAGATCGGTTCAATTTTTCAATTTGTTTCATTTGGGTTCTCAACAGTGGCAATGAGACGCACCTCCCTCAAAGATAAGTCCAAATCCATGCATCCAAGAACAATATTCATTGTTTCTTTCTAAGATTTGAAGTTAATCCCAGTCAACATATGGATAGAGTTAATCTTAGCAACAAAATTTGAGGCGATGCGACAACAATGGATCAATTAAACATACAATAACATTAGTAGGCATGTCAATTAACCATATATACATGCACAATATTCTTTATTTGAAAATTAGATAAGACCTATACAAGATGCCAAAAAACACCATCAATTCCCAATCTTTGATTGTAAGAATTAACTGTAAGCGATACTCTCACGTAATGATCAAATATTAGTAATAAGTCATGTCAGATAATGGATGCATTTGACATCAATCATTAGCCACATGGATAACCTTGATAATTACTACATATTTACCATCACAGGTATGTAAATTTTATTGTTGTTTCTTCCTTTTGGACCATAACGATTCACATGAAAATTATCCACCACATCTTTTGTGATTCTGAATTAATCAATTTTACACAACAGAAGTTACTTTTGTAACTTGTTACACAACAAAATTTAATAAATTAAATGGGAAGGTCTTAAAATTCACAAACATTACTCACAAATGTAATGTAATGTTTAAATTGTATGTATTGGATCGCTTAATAATCAATTGATTATTAAAATATTTTAATTATACGAGAAAAACTCGTATAATTCAAATTGAGAATTGAACACATAATGGTGTTTATGTCGTGTACCAACTAGTATATTAAACCGGTTGTACTCGATGGGTATGATAATAACAATAATTATAAGCATAATTATTAATAATAAAATAAAATTGACATAATATATCACAAAAAAAATCTAGATCCAAAAAAATTTGGAAAGAATAATTAACCGAAAAAAATTATGTGATTAAAAGACCAGACATTATGCAATTCACATTTCACACTTTATTAGTCCTTATTTCATGGGTCCATCAAATAGAAACAAAACGTCATTTAATCCTTTTATTTTAATAAGATTATAAAATAGCTATCAAATCAATTAAATTAAAATCATATTAATATAATTCCACTGTAGTACGAAATTAGAGATAGGCTTAATGGCACCTTAGAGATAGGCTTTGATACCAAATGTTAGAATTAAATGATCCAATGGTCAATCAAAGATACATGTTTATAAACAATAATATATAATTTATGCGGAAATCTGGCAATCATATAAGCATGTATAAAATTGAAGGATTGATAAAATAGTTTTAGGAATACCTGGATCCATTGAGAAAGTTTTTTGTTGGCGATAATCCTAAAAGTGATGGCTTGTGTGATTCTTCCTCAATCGATACTCCTAATACCTTAAATACTCTTCGGATGGGGAGAAGAGATAATTTGCTTGTGTACGGTATATTGGGGACCATAGCCTAAATATAGTGTGATGGTCAATTAGGGTTCCCATTATTCCCAAATTGGGTCATCCTGACATCCGCTCATATTTGAGCCCATATCTAATTATTTAATTAATTAATTAAATAATTCCTAAATAAAATCTAAAAAGCCTTTTTAACATTATTTATTCACATAAATATTTAAGGCACTTTATTTGATAAAAATAGCTAATATAATTAAATAAATATATTAGGCCACATAATTATTGGAATGTAATTTTAATTAAATAAATAAAATATTCCAACACTAATTAGATGATGTGATTGGTACTAACTATTTTGAATGTGAGTGCTCGCGTGTTGGAGCCTTTGCCCTTGTGTGAGTTGATATGTTTGTGCTAGTAGTATCTATTGATTTTAACTTGACTATTAACTACGTGCTCATGCATGAGTGACTTTGTGATTACATGTTTGAGTGTTATGGAGCATTGATTGTGTGTAGAAATCTCATGATTAATGATTTGGGCTAGTGATGTATTTTCTGTTGTTGTTGATGTGTGCTCTGATTGATATTTGTACTTTTGTTGTTGCTGCTTATGTTTGTTCTGAGTATGAACTGATTATGATACTTAGTTGAGTTGTATATTGAAAAGTTGTTTTACCAAAAAATTTCAAATGAAGAATTTTTATTCATTTTGGATTGGCTATATTATGCAAAACAACATATAGTGTTTGAGCTATTTTGGTTGTAAAGAGACACGTGCGGGACACGATGTTCAAGCATGTGTGCAATATTTGGCCCTTGACAACAGACCCGATTGTTGCAGTTTGGAGCGAATTTTCTAACTGGATTACAATCAGATTTGCCGTTGTTGTTAACAATGCTTTTATGTGATTTGTTTGACAATTCTTTAAAGATAAAATCAATTCAAATGAAAATTTAAATTTGAATTTAAATTTAAATTAAAAACAAATCATATCTTTTGTTGAAGACTTTTGTGGAATAAATCAAATCTAATAGATTTGAAACAAACCGCATTATATTACAATCTAAATTTCATGTAACCCCACTGACCTAAACCCAAACCTATTATGCATTAGCTGTACGATTACGAATAATTCTCTTTTCCTCACACATAAGGTTTCTATTTAAGTCTTATCAAATCTCATAGCGGTATCACGCCTTCTTTTTTTAAGTACATCTTGTCTCTTCTTCTAGTCTTTAATCTTTTATGTTCTTTCTTTTTATCTTATTATTTTATTATATTGTTCTCTCTTCCAATTATGTTTTAAATGTACTTCTTCTTCTTCTTCTTCTTCTCTAATCTCTAATCTTTGTTGCTATTTCTTTTTCATCTTCTCTGTTTTTTCTATTTTATAATAATGTTTTTGATATTGTTTTATTCTACTTTTTCCTCCTTTTTCTCTAATCTAATTTTTATATATTAAATGAAAAGTTGTTGTTCAAATATGATGAATTTTGTTGTTATTTGATAACATATAAATGATTTAATACAGAGCTATGTTGTCATTTATATGGGTATGTATGACTCAATAGTTTTGTAAAACACCAGACCAATTCAAACTGTATTGATTTGGTTTGATTGGTTCGATTTACTTAAAAGTCAATCAAACCAAACTGAGCGCACACTTTTTCTTGCGGTTTGGATAACTTTTTACATAAAACCGTTCAAAGCGCATCATGAACACCCATATTAGAATAATGAAGCGATGGTAGTCCGGTTGTGATTGAAGTAAGGATCATAAATCATTAATAGTGATCTCTTAATTTTAAAACAACATAAATTTAAAACCTATTTGTTTCTTTTGAGTTTTAGTAAAAGATAATTTTGAAACTAACCAACTCGGTCTCAATTTAGCGAGAATAAATTTTATTTTGAAATTAATTTTTTTATTTAAAAAATTGATGTCACCATACAAGTTTAAATGTAGAAAGTTTTGAAATTAAATTTCTCTATTTTCTTTTTCTAAGCTTTTTCTTTCAAAATAAATATCATACTTACTTTACATTATCATCTAAATTTGACCAAACATGACTCTAAATTTTCCTTCAAAATGTGAAGGGTTGTTTCGGTGATGTAATATGGTAGAACAAAGTGAAATGGAAAGGTAAATAATGAAATTTGATTGTTTGAATTTACAATTAATGAATAGAATGAAATTAAACATGATATAATCTATTTGATAGTTGTGCAAGACATCATATACAACGATGTAAGTTTAAAATTGCGACATCTCACTTATTCACGTGTATTTGATAAAATATAAAATAAAAATTGATTAATTTTTTTTGTGACAATACATTATTGGTATTATGTCATGTAACATAAATAAACTTACTAAAGATCGTTTTCATTTTTTGTTCTATCCTTTGAACGTTCAAAAACTTATCTTATATATAATAGTTATTAAGTTTCTTAATCAATTTTTGACGTCAAAATTAAAGTTATTTTATTAATTATTTTATTTTATTTTATTATTTATTAAATTTAATAAAAACTAATTTTGTCCTTTTTGTTGGGGTACTTCTCATTGTAGCTGAGCTAACTGCATTCATAGGTGCACTTAATTTAGTTGTAGGTTGTGGACTTATAGTTGATATTGGGGAATTTCTTAACACATTTTAAGATTTTCATGCACCGCACAAAATATATAAATGCCCAACTACGAAATGTATTTTGAAAGCACCCTTATGAAACAACCGACTAAACATCAGATATAGAATATCAATGAAGTCGCCATCGATATTTTTTATTTCACGAGAAAAAAGCATCAAATAAACATGAGGGAGAAATCATGGTCTCACGATCAGAGATCGGGTAAGGGAGTCGGTTATCTGAGGAAAGTATTAGCACTCCTGTAGTAGTCTCTCGGTATCCACTTCTACTTTCTATCTAATGGGTGTGTTATATCTATCTATCGCTTAATCACTACAATGCATGAGAAATAAAAAAAAAAAAACACGGAAAGAAGGAAGTAGTTACAAAGTTTGCTCGATCGAGCCCGTGACAAGATGCCTATGTATTCCCTCGTGCAATGGGAAAGTTAGGCGTCGTAGTTTGGCTCGCTGTACGTTTGGTGGGATGTAATTATTTTATGGGAAGTTCGATTCGCATCTTCACAATTGCAACTCGTGCTTGGCGTTACAGACTATAAGAAGGCTTATGCTCGGACTTGGAAGGAACACCCTTTTGAAAAGGTTTTAAAAGAAAAGTCAGAGACAAAAGTTTTGAAGTGGGGTTGGTTGTTTTATCTTTGAAAGGAGTTTTGAACCATTATTAAGTGTTCTAATTTTCAAAAGAAAAGAAAACAAGTTTTAGTTTTATTACACGAGGATGCAAAAAGAAACTAGGAAACAAAGAGAGGAAACTAACTAGTTCTACCCTAATGTTATCATGCAAAGATGGCCCTATGGTTGAGGATAAAAGTCTAAGCTCAAAGACTATCTTAGCGAGAAAACCTAGGAAACTATCCTAACATCCGCATTGGTTGAGCGACCAGGGATGCAAAGATTAAGCAAACAAGTGTTTTGGCGAAGCACACACCTGATACAATGCACAAACAAATGATTCACACATGCGAGAAGAAGGAAGTCCCATGCACATTGAGCGAGCATACGAGTCAACTAGGATCCGACCATTGATTCCAGAAAGTGTATCCGACATGGTATGAATTATCAAGTGTGAAGAGCATACAGTGCGGTGTCAAGCAATAAATGTGAACCCGAGAAGGCGTAGAGTGAATAGGGACTCTCTTGCCACTTTATTATTGACTCGATAAAGGCAACATGATTGGCGTGTAAGGTGACCACAGACTAGAAGCGTGTGGGGGTTGATTATGAACCTTCTGCGTGCCCATCATATCATCATCACATACAACACATGTAGATCTCATTAGAGCGGGGATGTACTTGGTGGTTCCACTGGGTTGCCTAACCACTCATGACCTATGCAAGCACAAAATAAACACTTCTGAAGCTACCTCCCATGCGGCGGAGGATTTTTAACCAAACCACACACAATTAGCACACAAATCGAAATCGCCTAAGCGGGTCTTTAAATAAACCAGAGGGGTTCTGAATATACTCGAACTCGGGCTTGCATGCATCTTTATTCCTACTTCTCATGGTAAAAGAAATGGTAAAATCCTACTTCTCATGCTCTGTAGAAAAGCGGAAAAAGAATGCGATAAAAGGTATATAAATCCAGAGCGGGTAAAAATCAGTAAGCAATAGTAAGCAAAATACTACGGAAAACTTAATCTTCTAGATAAATAATAAAAGCGATGATTAATGCGAGCACCAAAAGCAATATCGGAAGGTGTATCTCACACATCTAAGGCAAATAAACTTGCACAAAATTGCAATCGGACAATAGAATACACACACATGTGCAAGCGAATACGTATTACACATATCACAAATCAATCATATAACTTGCACGAAAGGAGAATGCTAGCGATCGAGAAAATAGAGCACACACATGTGTGCAAGAAGAACCATATCACGTATCACGGATCAATCATATAACCTTCACGAAGAGAACACTAACGATGCGGACAATAGAATGCACACATGCGTGAAAGATACATATCACGTATAACGATCAATCATATAACACGCCCAAAAGGAGAGCGCTGGCGATGCAAACAATAGAACACACACACATGTGTGCAAGCAAGATACGTATCACCATATCGGATCGATCATATAACTGCATGAAAGGAGAGCGCTAACGATGCGGACAATGGAGCACACATATGTGTGAAAGCAAGATATGTATCGCGAATCAATCATATAACACGCATGAAAGGAGAACATTAATAATGCGAGACAATAGAATGCACACACATGTGTGCAAGCAAGATCGTGTCACCGCGTATCATGAATCAATCATATAACACTTGCGAAAGGAGAAGCGTAACAATGGAACAATAGAATGCACACACATGTGTGCAAGCAAGAAAGATACATTTTAACATATCTAAATCCACATTTTGCATGAAGGAGAACACTAATAATGCGAGACAATAGAATGCACATATATCTGTGCAAGCAATAAAATCGCTCGTATCTAAATCGATCAATAAACACCGCATGAAAGGAGCAGCTAACAATGCGAGACAATAGAATGCCTTACACATGTGTGCAAACAAGAAGATACATTTCTCATATCTAAATCAAATAAAAAGGCTCGATGTACCTCGCATTATTAACACACATGTCAACAAATAACAAGGAAATAATATAGAAAATCGAAGAAAGAAACTTAAAAAGTATGGGAAATGAAATTTAAAAATGAAAAGTTGTTGTTTCAATAGAGGAAACCGATTTACGGAAAGCAAATACGTTTCTTGAAAATAAGTTTTGGGCTAAAATCAATATAGGAAACCGGTTTCTCCAAAAGTGGAAGCCGGTTTCTTCTTAAAATTTAGATTTTGCAAAATAATCAGCGAGGAAACTGGTTTCTCCAAAGTGGAAACCGGTTTCTTTACTAAAAGTTCAGTTTTCGGTGTTTTGGCATGGAAACGATTTCTATGCATAGAGAACCAATTTCTCTCCGCGAAACAGCAGACTTTTCAAAGGAAATTTGACTTAAGGCTATGGTTTGAGCATTTAAACAAATACCTAACACACACTATCAACACATGATTTTTGTACAAGATTCAGGTCGATCCTAAGGCTAATCACCATAATCAAGGTTTCACATCAACAAGTTAAAAGTATCAATAATTAACCAATTGAATAGCGTTTTCTTATAAAATCAATTAATTAACAAGTGCTTTTTCATCAATTCGGTTCAACATCATGATCACATCAAATCAAAATTCAACACCTAATTCATGATTTCAAATCAATTCCTCGACTAAAATCTTGATTAATTTTCAATTCTAAGAAAGTGCTTATTCAAGAATCAATTATTACGAAAGTGCTTAAATCAAAAAATCTCGTCGAAGCGAAGGAGAGCAGTGAAGAAGATCGACGATGTCGAATCGAAGAAAATCGGAGGAGATAATAGAAGAGGCGCAAGATGGGAAGAAGATGGGAAAACTTCACATCTTCACCTCGACACCTTGAATGTGTTGAATGTTCTTGAGAAAACTTGATGAAAGTTTGATTTGATTCTTGAGTTGAGAGAGAATAGAAGAGTATGTTTGTAGTGAACTAGAAGAAGACTCGTCGATCATACGAGTAATTAATGTAATGTGAGAAAGTAGTTATTATGCAATTAAAATAGATGACACATGTTATTAAAAATTTGAGATAGGATGTAGGAAATACTACGAGATATTAAAAATTGATTTCATCCTGACTTCAATTATTGATGCTAAAATAGCTCACCGGTGAAGTAAACTTGCTATACCACTTGATGCAATATTCAAAACAATATCACAATTTGAGCGTAAAGTTCTTGACAATGTATTCCACATGAATGTTTTTCAGGTACCACGTAACCATAAAAAAATACACCCTTTTTGATCTTGAACAACTTGCATGATTTGGTTAAAATTAGCAATTGTTCATCTAAATAAATAATGAAATTAAAGTATTTTAGTAATGATCATAAGAATGACAACTGTTAATAATATAAATAATAAAAAGGAAAAATTAAATACTAAGGCCATGATTAAAAGCGTAAATAATAAAATAAGTGAAGCGTGTAATATAAAGCATATTACGGTGAAGGAGGAGATGTTTTGGACTTCACTATTTGAATCCTCCTTACATGTTAAAGTGTCCAAGAGATCATGATTGAATGTGTTTTGTAAGTTCATATATTATCGATGGTAGTATTGGGCAGTATTATGTGTTAGTTATGATATCGTTGTATCAAGTTCCTAAGTTGTAAGTGTCAGCAGTTAGCATGAGCTTATATTTTGGATGTTTATCTTTATATTGTAAATGTGTAAAAAATGTTTGACTACTATGTTTGTAATCTTTATAACTATAAATTGTATTAAGTGATCTTTGTGTTAATTAGTTTTATAGAAATGTTATGGGTTGCTATAGAACATTTAAGTGTGATTATATGTCGGAGTAGATTAATATTAGATATTATTACGTGGAGTTGTTTCTAATGATGTAATTATGTATATATAGTTATTCTGTGATATGGAAAAGTTTAAGTTTGGAAAATATTGTTGAGAGTAATTCATATTGAACTTAAAGTGGTCGAAGTTCGATGTCAAAGTAAAGCTTCTAATATTTTGTCTAGAAGGAATTGAACTTCGGAGGATATTTTAGTATTTTTCTTAGAGATAACTTAAGTGTGAAGTTATCAAACAAAGAAGAAACAAGAATAGCGGAGGAGATTAGGATGTGAACACGTGCTATTGGTGGCTTATGAATCAGCGAGGGCACAATGGTTGTCATTTTAAATCTGAAGGGATGAAGATGACTACGAATATTACGATTGAAAGGGTGTTTATTTGAATGAGTCAAAAATGACACTAAAGATTCGAGGTTGGCGTCGAAGATGAGTTAAAGTTGAAACTTACGAGATGGTCAGAAGTTGAAACTTGAAAGAAGAATGAGAAGTTGAAACTACGAAGATGAGATGAAACTTGAAGATGACTTTGAATATACGATTAGAAGAATGTTTCTTTATGAATTAAGTCAGAAAATGACATGAAGATTACGAAGATGAGTCAGTCGGGGTTTGTGAAGAAAGTGATTGAAACTTACGAAGAAGTCAAGTTGAAACTCGAAGAAGAGTCAGTGAAACTTCGAAAAAGAATCGAAGATGAGTTAGAATCTCATGGAGATTACTCACGAAAGATAGTTCGAACATGAAGGTTCGAAGATGAGTCGATACTTGAAAGTTACGAAAGAAGAGTTAGAGTCGGAAGATGAAGAATCTTGGAGACTCAGGATGAGTCGGATGGTGAATCGATTACGATCCGGTTTTTGATGATGATGAAATCTGGTGGTGATCATGCTACGGAAGGAAAACTCTAAAGGCGTGGGTTCTTGAGGACTTGGAGATGATCATGATTTTGAGTGTTAGTAAGACTCTAAGGGTGGATCTTACTAAAGGAGAAGCTTCAAAAGGCACTCACAGCCTCTTATGATGGTCAGCGATTAGAAGGAGGAACTTTTGAAGGTGATGGTTGGACAACGTCCGAAGTTAACAAAGTGGAACACGGTGGAATTAAAACTTAAAGAAAGTCAGGAAGATACGGTTCGGAATCGAGAAGAGATTTTGAACAAATAGGAATTGAAGAAGTTCTCGAGAAAATTCATAGTAATCGGATAATGATTTAGTAACAATTTTTATAAGGAACCCGGTTAGTGAATCATAAAATATATATACGTAACCAAAGCGATTACGCCGGATATATGGTTGTCCTCAAAAGTTATCATTGCATGCTCTCTTTCACTAATTTATGATAAAACCTATACTATCTGATTATGGAAAGTGTATATGGGAAGTAGTAACACATGAATCGAAGACAAGCATTATTTTGAAAAACAAACAAACTGACACATTGGGTTTATGTCATAGGTAGAAAGTATTAAGTTCATATAATAGTACAATACACGATTAATAATGAGGCTTAAGTGTAGTATGTGGGTTGAGGTGTAGGTAAGTGATTGATAGAAAAGTTACAATTGATATTGGTTTGTATATTTGTTTGTTCCATCATGGATAAAGGTAGGGATATGACATTATATTTTGTATTGTAAGCAAGCGGAACTTGTGGTGTACATAGTTGAGTAAAGATATTTTAAAAATTCATAATGAAACAATTCATAATGGAAAACTATTGGCGGTTTAAAATCCACAACAAGGCTTTAACGGGACGAGGATAACTATTTGTGCCAATCTAGGAAGAAGTAGAGTATGGACTCACTAAGGATTCCATTCACATGCTTCGGCGGGGAATAAAGAAAGTATGACCTCAGGGACATCAAAGTGGTCCATTTGAACAATGGGAATATGATTACGCCACAAAAAAATGCGCAGGCCCTTTGTGCATACACTTCTGAGGAACCTCGGTGAGCGTTATCCATTCATCGATAATTCTAGGATAACCATCGTTTCGTGGTTCAAACACGGTCTTCAGGGGATGAAGGCCAAAAGCCTTTTATTAGAAAATTTGAAAATCCAGCGAACACTCGTTGCTCATGGGGATCTTGTGCTAATGATAACCTTAGATCAGTCCTCTTTGGAAGACAATTTCCTTAGGGATCTCTCCACCGCGTTCATTGGTGAAGGAATCTTTGTTGATTTACGTCGATACATCTACTACACGCAAACAAGCAAACATTCCTACAACACATTGTTAGTGAAATGCCCGGTGTGATATGACAAGCCTTGTCTACCACGGATCGAGGCGAGTTTCAAAGTAAATTAAGTTTCTCATCATGGTAGAATCTCTAATATTTTACATACAATATTTTATCACAAAACTTTGAGCGTCTTTCATAAACAAATCGGTAAAATGCAAGAAATTAATTGACAAACAAAACTCGTTTTATTGATTGAAAATGGGCACGTAAATAGGCAAAGTACAATGGGGCAATTCACGGAATGAGACAATTGCAACAAAACTGTTGTTACTCATCAGCGTGTGAAGGCGAGTATATTTATGACGTTGGTAATGTATGTCAAGTCGTGTGACTTCTGAACTTATTGCAAGATCTAAAGATTAAAGTAAAGAAGCCTCTGAAGCTGATGATTGATCACAAGTCTGCAATCAATCTTTCCAGAAACCCTGTGTTGCAGGAGAAGCAAGCATATTGAGACTAAGTCATTTCTTGATAAGCCAGTCGAGAATGGAACATTAGAAGTTGTGCAGTGGCACCACAGGCCGGTTAGCGGATGTTACAGCGAAGACAATCAAGATAGAACAATTTCTCATCTTAAGGGATGGAATTGGTGTTGTTAGTTTGTTTAGAAATATAAATTAAGGTGGTATTGAAGGGTAATTTAGTATTTTCTATATTTGTACTTTTTATCTTGCTCATTAAGTTTACCTTATTAGGGCCTATGTGATAATTTTTTTCTTGTATAAATAAAGTTAAGTAGATGTCATTTATAACAATAATTCTTATTTCTTTCACTCTTTTTAGTGGTACCGTCATTCTTATTATTCTCTTATTATTTCTATCATCTTTGATTCTTATGCATCAACAATTTCTTCTCCTCCATAGCTTTCAGCGGAGATTGAGCTTTCTTCAAATCTTGATATCTCACATCAGTGGCAACTGTTCACTGAGAGTCATCTAACTCCTTTATCAATTCCTATATCTTGATTTCCATTATGTTGCGAGTTTGATTCGGAAGACATTTTTTAGATGGAATAAGAGCTGAAAAGTAAGAGTCTTGAACGAAAGAAGTATACATTAATGTGTGATTGTTAGAAGAAACAAAATTACAACTCATGGAGGATTCAATTGCTCAATTATCAGGTACATTTGTTTGTTGTGTAATGAAAAGTTATAATGTGTTTCTTATATGTGTTTGTTTGCAATTCATGTCCACCATAGTTCAAATTTGCAGTATCATTTTTTTCCAATAACATTCTCTTTTTTGTCTTTTTAGTACATATCCAACACTACTAAAACATTTTGACACTGAAGCATCTTTAAAAAAAAAATTGTTATTTTGAAATTAAAAATGAAGAGAATTTGAGTAAGAACCTTTGTTGATACAAATTGGAAACTTAAGATAAATAAAAACCTTTATTAATACTTAAAAAATAGAGATTCAGAAACTTGCACCTCACAAATACGATAAATAAACTAGAAAATCCTTATCATGATAAGCACTTTTCAATGAAGGCATAACCGCATAAGCCATGTATGCTGCTAATTATTCACTAATTTATCTCAAAATCTTCTTCAACCTAACCAGCTGCAAAAAGTTCAAAATTTACCAAATGAATATATGAAAATAACATCTTCTCAATCAATTAATTAATATTTCATACCATATCAATTTGACTACATATTTAAGTGTCATTAACTAAAAAACTAAAGGAGTTAATTTCATTATTATCCACCAAATAACAGAACCACAAATCAGGATTTAACCAATCTCTAAAATCTTGAATAAAGAGATATGATTGGATTAGGCTCCTATATATATATATATATATATATAATATTAAATATAAATATATATTTATATATTTACTCGGAGAACGATTCTTTTGAAATTTCTTCCTCAGCTCTTTGGCCTCAATGCTCATGACAAACTTTCTATAGTCTCTTTTTGGAAATTTTACATAAAGCTGTTACAAATTTAAAGAAAAAACACAAGAAAATAAATTGATTAGAAAAAGTACTATGGCACAAAAACAAAAAACTGCTACATATGAAACAAACCTCACTTGGATGTCTTAGAATAGTGACATCAACATATCCTTTCTCGAGAGCATGTTTTAATCCTAGATATATGCTCGATATTGAGCAACGTTATTTGCAGTACAATAACTCCTTCTCGTAATCGATAAACCTATAAAAGACATAAGAGTTAACTACATGCAAAAATATTACAAAATTATTTACAAAATTATCAATTACAAACTATATACCTTCCTATGATCACCACTCCTTATTATAGCTCCGGCACCAGCTGGTCCAGACTTTTGTTTAGATGCACCATCAAATTCAATTGTACAAGAATACTAAAAAAATATTGTGAAGTTTAACCCTGTTTGAAATAGTTTTTATTTTAGTTTTTTAAATTGAAAAGTAAAAGTATAACACAATTTACTATTTCAATTTTTAATTTTAAAAATTAAAAAAATTGCGAAGAGTTTTAAAAACACATTTGCAAAATATGGTATTCAAACAAGTTTTTTTTTTAATTTTCAAAAATTAAAATAGAGTTTTAAAAACCTTTCAAACAGACCCAAAGACATTAAATTTTATAACTAACGGATGAGGTCAGAATAATGATGAACAAACTTACACATCTATGAAGGTGATCCATCTCCGTCGTACAAAAATAATTTAAATGTGTATTGTTTTAATCCAATTAGCTCTAATTTAACATAAAAATAATGAATAACGGTACCTGATACTATTTTGTCGCGATCGGATGCCTTTTTTAAAAAAACAACAAAAGTAAGAAGAAAGAATGTCTCAAACCTAATAAGGAGAAATGACTAGTTTTCCTAGACTACCAACATTTACATTAGCATCATTGATAGAGTAAGTGGCTCCTTCAAGACCATGTGAGACAAGATATTTCCAACTTCTTCTGGTATAGAGAATCCTTTATAGACACCATAAAGCATATATAGACCTAAAATGTAGAAAATTTACAAAGATGAAAGTAAAGGTTGGATATTAGTGAAAGACTTGTAAATGTCAATAAGATTCCCTTTCTTGACAACATAGAAAGCGTCTTTCTCCTCACCTATTGGAACAACTGCGTGAAACAAGTGATCACATAAATGAACTCAAAATATGAATTTCAACATTGTATAGTAATATTGTAAGTTACACACACACTAACCAGTTCGAGAAACATGTGGTGATAAGAAAGCGAGAATCAAATTTTGGAAAAGTGAATGTTTTGTATTGAATTTGAGGTGTGGAGGGAGAGGAGGAAAGAAAGGGATGTGAGGGGCACATTGTTGTTGTTGTTGTTGTTGTCATAGTAGATAGTGTTTTGCAAACCTAGGAAGAAAACAAAATAAAGTAAGAGACTTCTAAATTCACTATACTTATTCTTCCAAGTTTGTTACTAATAGTTAGGGTAGACATAGGTTCGGGCGATTCGGGTTGAACCCCAACCCCAATGGGGTTATCATGGTTGACATATTAGCCCAATTTGACCCAATTATGATTCGGGTTAGTCGGGTTGGTTGCATCGGATTCGGTATCTATAGGGTTAATTTAGGGTACCATTTTAATGGGCTTATTGAAATATTAAGCCCAATTGAATGATGGTTTACCCCTTTTTTTCGGATTTCAAAATTTTCATTCAATTACTTAAAATTTCCAACAAAAATGACATACCCTATAATATAAATTCATAGTTAGAAAATATTACAAATTAGTATCAAATTCAAATATTAAATTCAATTCAAATACATTAAAACTTCCATTTAAAATGAATTACAAATTCAATTTAAATAGATTGAGATAAAATCAAATACATTACATTCTAATTTAAGCAGAGGTTGCGATGGTATCAAATACATTACAAATTCAATTAAATTTATCAAAGCCTACGTAATATTTAACCAACATATAAACTCAATTCTTTGTTGCTCAAATTGATTACAGTTTATCAAATCAGCGACTGGTTTATCTTTCTTGGTTGCACAATATAAATTGACAAAATTATTATATTATCAAATTGAATACAACTGACCACTATATCTTCACAAAAACTATTATATCGGTAACATTCAAATATACGATCTCATGGCGGAAAAAACTTAAACATGATCTCTTCACCCACAGTCTCATGGCGGAAAAAACTTAAAATCATTTCAAACAACTAAAGCATTTTTCCATAATTAGTAGATTTCTTCATTGCTAATCTGATCCGGTACAACATTAGATGCATTATGAAAGCGGCAATGGGCAACAACATTGAATGTATTTATACCTTAGCAATATAGGCGTAAAAGTGAAGTCAACTAGCTCGAAATTGATAAGTTTACTTGCGACTAGTGAGAATTGATGAAGAGAGTGAAAATTGAATTGTGTTTGCCCTTGAATGACGATCTTGTTTAGACTTTTCAAGCACACCGAGCAGTTTTATGCATAACAATTTTACCGGTAATTCATGACATACACTTATCTAACAATCTGATTATATAGAAAAAATAATAATTAGCATCAAACAATTCATGACATACGAGAATTATCTGACAAAACTAATAATTCTACGACAAACAATTATTACGCTAAAAGTGCAATCTTGCATCATAACTTTCTGCAACTAACAATTTGAATGTATAACCATTAAAACATAAAACAATTTCAACAACATACACATATTAAACAAAATTAGCAAGTACTTAAACTTACTCTTGATATTTGGTTCTTGGACAACTCTCTCAAAGTATCTTGGATCAAAAGTCGTTGGTTGTGTTGTGGCTTCAAAATATAAAGTCATAAACTCAAAAAATTCAAACATCTTTTAAATACAACTAGAAACATGAAAACATACAATTACATTTTGAGATTAACCTTAATTTTTTAAATTCAGTCTGCAAATTTAGCTTGAATATTGAAGTCTTTAACACGAATTGTTTCACAAGCCAGTGTGATTAGTCTATTGACGATACAGAGTGAAATTGCAGCAAAATCCTATTACATATTAAAATCAACAACATATTACAAAATAAATTAAACAACCACACTTAAGATAAAAATAATACCTGTAAAGCATCTTAGAAATCTCATACTCGTTTTAATTCAAAGTCTTTGAATTGGTAAAAGGAAGAGCCTCAATAGGTTACGAGCACAAATTAATGCCTCCGCCATTTTAGTTTGAGAGCTTCTATATACCTCTAAAACCCTTCCACCCGTGCTAAAAGCACTCAAGGAAGCTTCGATTGACATTGGCGTTGGCATGATATCCTAACTATTTGGGGAGAGCCGGGTATTTCCAAACGTATGTTTCCACCAACCAAGAATGTCAAAATTGTCTTTATCCTTTTCATTAAAATTTATGCACTTTCCTTTTATATAGTTTTGAAGTTGAGTTTCTTCTTCAAGTGCATCAAAGACATCAAATGTTGTTGAAACACATTTGCTCACAGCTAGGATGTGGGTAATTCATCAACATTTTCTTTTTCACCATGAAAAGCGATCGTTGCAACAAATGAATTGAACTCCAACGATGTCGTATTGTTGTTTATAAAGGTTGAACATGGTTAAAATATTGTCATTTATATCTTTTAATAGTGATTTATTAGTTTCAAATTTTCCATACATATCCAAAAACCGTTCCACATATCTCAAGCTTATATCGGGGATCAAAGATAACACCAAAATAAAAGGAGTTGGTTCATCTTTGTGATATCAACCCAATATTTACTATACTTTTCCAGCATATCCTAGCCTCGACCGAGAAAACAACCATTAAGGTCCATATTTAACCTCTTAAGTTCAATGTAAATTGAGTAAGGTATATGGAAAGCGATGTCTGAGACTTGCTTTTGTGAAAGCAGAGAAAAATCTTTGTGGCATCATAATAGTTCTTCAAAAACTTAATAAAAACCACAACATTATCGATCTTGACTACTAGGAAGTCAACCTCAAAAGAAATCTATAGGCTTCGTCCGCGTCAGCTTTTCAAAAGCACTTTGAAACTTCTCCGTGAATCTAACATCAAATATGTCGAGTTCCATCTAGTTGAAACATCGAACATCGATTTCTTGCATAAAATTCGGAATACTCCACATTCTTTGAACTTTAAAAGCCTATGGAATGAAGATCTAACAAACCTAATTGCATTTCTAACACTTGAAATTGAGGTGTTGGCAACTTGTAATCCATCTCACAATCAAATTCGACACATGTACAACACCTCATGTGAAAACCAAATCCATCCATTAAGAGGCCATTCATGTTTCTTACTTTTTGTTCTAAATATTTATGACAACATCATTTGAGGTGGCATTATACTGTGATGGTAGAAACATTTCTTAGCCTCCTTTAAAACATCTTCAACCTTCTTACCAGCAGTTTTGCCCGATGGTTTGGGATACTAAGTAAAAGGCGATTATCCTCTTTTGGTATTGCCATTCTCTATCAATAAAATGGGCCGTGAGGGTCAAATAGTTCGAATTTTGGACAAATGTCCGGCAATCAGTTGTAATTGCCACCTATACAATCGAGAATTAAGAAGCATACTCAACCTCACTTTCTCATCAGATAGCGAAAAGAAGTCTCTAGTATGGATTACGCCTAGGCGGTATATAGAAAATTTGGGTACATCACCTACAAAGTACTTAAACCCCTCTCCTTTGCCCACTAAATGGTTTTCATCTAAAATGATAAAATAAAGCGACCGTTTCGACAAACTACGAGGATTAAACTTAGAACTTAATATTTCCTCGGTTGTTGAATATAACAGATTGTTTGGGTGTGTCATGGACAAGTTCCTTGAGATACTTGGGACATGTTTTCATGTGACTCCTTAAGTTGGATGTTCCATGTTTCTTAGAGTCACACATATGCTGATAAGCGGTACTTCTACTGACATTGTTGGTGGGTCACTATTAGGAATAGGGTTTAAATGATACCAAACCTCGGATCTTTCTATTACCATTAGCATTCGTCTTCTTTCCTTGGGTCGGTTGGTGGAAGGTGAATATTTTGTAGTTTGATGATTAGGTTGGGAATGTTCATTGGCATTTGGTGTGTGTTGCTAGATCTTTGAAACAATTTGTTGGTGTTTAGGTGTTAAAAACTATGCTAAACTATACTAACAAAACACATTTCTTTTATCAAACATACTACAAACTAAGTGAAAACATCCATATGCTAACAAAAACATCATCGATTAAAAAAATCAACTTACACAAACATAAATCAGGACTAAAAGTACATTTCTTTTTTACAAACATACTTCAAACTAAGTAAGAATAAATTTACACTATAGTAACAAAACATCAATTAAAACAACTTATACAAACATAAATCAAACTAAAAACACATTTCTTTTTAGCAAACATACATAAAACTAAGTAAGATTAAACTTACATATTTTGCATATCTCTAACTCCACTAGATCCATTCACATCTCCATCTCCTTGCACATGTCAAGCTCCATGCCTTATCCGACTCCTTTTGTGTCCTCCTTACATTTCTCCTGCATTTCAATATTAAAAGTTATTAGAGCTAATCAAAATTAAAGAAAACTCTCTTAAAGTTATTAGAACAAAACCAAACCATATCATACCTTCTGAAGCTTTTCAACTTGTTGAGAGAGATTTCTCAACAACCTTTGTAATAAGAAGTTGAGAACAACAATGATTAAAAATACTAAAAACACCAAAAGCGGGCGTGTTTGAACTATGAAAACAATTATAATGCAGGGTTTATAGAAAACCGAACCTTATCAATAACCCGAGTCTTATTTTTCAAAAGCGAACTACGAAAAACCTTTCCTGTTGTGTCTGTTGAACTAACTTTGAGAATTTGTTTTGCTTTTATACTTAAAAATATTGGGATAGCAAGGTAAGCCGACTTTTCTTTTATCGATTAAGGAAGGTGAAAAGAGCAGAGAAAAAACCTTCGTTAGATTACGAGTAAAGGAAAGGTTATGAAAGGGAAGGTGTCGGCCTTACTCATCCGTGATTATCTACGGGCTCTTAATTCTTCTAGCTCATTTTAAAGTGTTTTTACGTATGTTTGACAAAATGTTTGAAAAGGACATTTCTCTTTGACTTTGTAATGATTCATGTAAGAATGTATACAAATTGTTCGAAATATTTTGTTTTGAAAAGAGTTTGAACTTTGACAAAAATGTGTGGTGTGAAAAGTATTTTGATAGAGCAAGCAACTAAAGTCTTATACCTACTCGGAGGTCGCTTTTCGTGTTATTTTACTTTCCTTTAGAATAGTATTATCCATACCATTAGTTGGTAGGTAACCTATTCATTGGATGTAGGAGGGACATTGAAGGGACATCGGATGGTCATAGAAGGCAACTTGTAGAAAGTATCTAGCACATTCGAAGGGACGATCATCACCGTAAGCAACAATGAGGGCGAGATCATGTATCGTAAAGCGACATCGATGGGTCTATGATCTTTGTATCGAAGGACTATGATGATATATTTGTGAAACAGCATTGCTAGGATACCTCTACGTTCGAGGGACTTGACCATTTAATCGAGGCATCGAAGGGAATACCACTAAGGGTGCATGTGTGAAAAAGAGTGTATATTGAATTAGAGATATTTATCTTGGAATTAGAAGTGATCTATATTGTTTTATCTTGCCATACGCCTAATTACTAGGGTTTATAGGGTCGGAAAGTAAATTACGGAAGAAATAAAGTGCGGAATAAAATGTCCCTACTATTACGCTTTAGAGGCGATTACATAATAAGTGCGGAGAAGTAAAGTCCTAATTAAACTAATACATCCCATGGCTTGATTACATAATGAAAAGCGAGAAAAATAGTCGGCGTTACAACTTTGTGGCGAGATACATAATGGAAAATATAAAAACTCACGTAAGAGAAAAAGTTAGTAAAAATAAAGTTTTTGAATGAGAAAAAGATTTTAAGGTTAGTCATCTTGATCGGATGATATAGAAATTTTGGGAGTTTTGGATCGTTTTGATAATAAGAAGCAATTAAAAGTCAATTTAATGGTTAATTAACAATTAATTAAAATATGCATACAAAAGATATATAATTTAATGTCAAAATTAAATAAACATTTTTTAATTAAAATGCAAGGAAAATATTTTGGTTTTTAAATGCATTAGAAAAAATATTTAAAGATAAATTAAATTGAATGGAAAATATTAAGAAAAAGAAAATAGAAAAAGGTTAGTTTGAAATGAAAATAAAGTGGGAAGCCGAGGATCGAACCCCGACCTCGAGGGGTATACCACACTCACGTTGCCAGGCTTATTTGCCTTTGTTGTCTTTGGAATCAATCATGGGTTTATAAGCGTGCAACGTGTCCTGGGTGAAATTTCAAAAACACGATCACGCCGGGCCAGGTTATAACATGGGAGTGAATCAGAACACGCCGACCATGGATCAAGCCGGTCCTCGTCAGTCGGTGGCAGACTGGGGCTCCTCATCTCTCCGCCTAGCTCGTCTGAGCTTGCAAATAGACAAAAACAGCTGAGAGATACCCTACCCCTAAATGGAGCCGGAAAAAACGATGGTGGTATTGGTTTGCTTTGAAAGTCCTGGATTATGAGTTCAGCAGTCCTTGGAGCCCTAACTGTGACAATACGCGATTTCACGTGCAAGCTTACATGTAATGATTCAAACACACTCTAATGGATGCCCCGAGTTCAAACAAGCAAACAAAAAGCAGTTAACAATGCATGCTAAAAAAATTGAATTTGAAAGTTTTACCAAACGATTTTATATGTTTTAATTCTAGGCTGACCTTAGCTTTAATGTGGTATGGATCGAACCACAGGATGCTCGGGGAACGATTGGAGGGCTTGGTTTTGATTGAAACTTGCTGGATAGAATGCAATTTTGCAACTTTGAGAGTTTTGAGAAAATAGGTTCTTCAAAAGCTAGGGTTTCGTCCTTTGGTCTTGTGGATGCATTAGGTATTTATAGAGCAAGAGTTTGAAGCAAAAGAATGAAAAAAGATGTAGCTTTAATGCAAAATATTTTATCTTCAATTTAATCAAATCTTTCCAAAATTTGATTTTCCTCTTGCATGAGCTAGCACAAATTTGGCATGTCTTGTGGGCTGTTGGTCCTCAAGTTTGATAGAAATCCACCAACTTGTTTTTTACCTTGTTTTCATATTTTATTTAATTTAAATTTGAATTAAATGCTTTTAGATTCAAAAAATAATCAAAAATAAGAAAGGGTCGTGTGAAGGCATCAAGAGGTCATAAATAATACTATGATCAAGTTTGGATCAAAAACTATAGCCCATTTGGAAAAAAATGGATTTTGTCAAATATTTTCCTTTGTTGCAATTCTTCAAAATGCCCAACTTGTTTTGAGTGTATCTTGCTTAATTTTAACATTTTGAGTGTTCTTGGACTCTTTAAATCTCTAGATGTCCTCTAAACAACCTCTTTGGTTTCATCTCAATTGAGTTTCCATGATCAATAACACGTCTTTACAAAAGTTGACTTTTGTTGACTTTGAAAAAAGGACTGTAATGTTTTGATCCATATCTTCCAAATGAAGCATTTTGACCATGCTTGTGAGACATGAAGTTGTAGAAATTGAATTTCCTTCAAAATGAGAGGTGGTGGAAAAAGTTTTGATAAAGTATGAAGTTATGCTTAGTCAAGTTACATTGACTTTTCTTGAAAAAACTAATTTGGAAAGTTTGACTTTTGATCAAATCTTGAGTTTTCTTGATGAATCATGATCAACCCTTGATCAAATGATGAATGTCACTTCAAAATATGGATGTTAATAAAAATTATGAAGTTTGGTGTATGTTGACCATAGTTAACTTTTGTCAATGTTGATTTTCAGCCATATGAGCAATTGTCTGAGCTTGACAGGCTTGAAACTTGACATGGAATTCTTTGAAGCATATGAGGAGGCATGATGACCCAGGGAGATGTTGGAAGCTCATCTTGATCGAGGATAGCCAAACCCTAGTTTAGGTTGATTGTTTAGGAGAGTTTGTTTGACTTATATGAAATCCTAGAAATGGATGTATGAAAAATGTCTTGAGAAGTAGGAGGGCAAATTTTGGGGTATGACACAGTGAAAGAAGAGTCAAAATAAATCATGAGTTTTGAACTGAAGGCAAATACATGACTGAAAATGGGGGTTGAGATAAATCATGAATTTTGAACACATAAAGACATCTACACAATCTGAACACATGAAGAACAAATTCGAACACAAACCTCTTTGAAATGGCGACACAAAGAGATTATCGTGAATCAATTGTTGGTGGAAGAGATTTTGTTGAGGGAGACGGTGGATTCACGTTAAGGTTTGATGTAAATTGTTATGTTCTCTAAGGGTTTGCTTTTAGAATTGAGAAGAAGAAGAATAATTTGGGCAGGTACCTGGGCCAAATCATTTGGCTTTGAAGGTTAAACAACATTAGACTACTTGAACCAATTGGACGGTCGAAGTTCGAGGGACCGGCGAGGCCAACGCTAAACCGAACCCGACCAAATATCCCCCATGGTTACCAGATTATCTCACCCGACCAACCGTGAACCCATAAAAACTCGACGCGACTTTTATCTTCATTCGGTTCGGGCGGTTAGCGTCGATTGTTCAAATGCCCACCCCTACTAATAGTATAGATACATGGAATTAGTTGAGAAATTATAGGAAAAATAAAAACGAATATGGAGGAAATGGCTATGGCTTCATGGGTATGCCGTTTGTATCTTTCAGTGGTTGGGTTAGCCTGCTACTTATTTGACAGTAGGCTGTTTGTTTTTCTTTTGACACAGTGGCTATATTGGTGATGGCATTTCTCATGCCTTGTTTCAATTAAATTTTGGCTTTCCAAAATAACTAAGTACTACTGTAGTACTTACGTGTTGAAATAATCCTAGTAATATGAATTTAGGTAGCAACCGTAGCATGTGATTTTTTTCTTTCGAAAATAGGAGGATAAAACAGTCAGAAAAACAACAAACTACACACCACCTTCCTCTTATAGAAAGTACCAATAATGATGTCCACGTATGCCGCACAAATGGCTTGAGGAATACTCATATGAATTACACAAACATGCCTATCGACCAACTCACTGTCCTTCTGCAATCTAGACCAATCTTAGTCAACCAGTCAGCACAGACGTTTGCTTCATAGAAGATGTTCTTTATCATAACCTCTGAACACCACGGTTTTAAATTGCGTAAATTGCGGTTGAGACTGTGGTTGCAGCTATTGCGATTGTTACGATACAAATTACGATCGTTGTGGTGTGAATTTATTTTTTATCAACAAAAAATAATATATTTTATTATTTATTTTATGTTTCAGAGTATCTTTCATTTTCTCTCTAAATCTTCATATATCTCATTAACAATTTGCCATCACTTGAATCTCGAATATTTTCAAACATGCCTTAAATTTATGATATAAATAGTGAAAAATAGATCAAATAATTATTACCAAACAATCCACAAACTATTGCATCGTCGATTGGGATATCTTGCGGTGATGCGACCGTTGTAGTATTCGATCTCGGATCGTTGTTGTGTTATGATGCAATTTTAATATGATTTGCATCCTGCGCAATTACTTGACTTTGATGCGATCTTGAGCACTACACTGTTACCTGCAATATTGCGACCGCATCGATGATGTGGTTATGATTTAAAACCATCTTTGAAAACTTCTTCAACTCATTTCTAATCATACTAACCAAGTTAGCATTAGATCTTCCGGATATTCAAAGCATTAGTTAGCATCTTTTACACATTCTTGTTGCTCCGTTTGAACCTCGAATCTGGAAAATACATTTGACTTTAGCCACATGTAAACCTCCTTTATCCATCTCTAGACCCATCTTAGCCGACCCATCGGCACCGTTGTATTGTATTCTTCTTGTGTAAGTTTTTGATCTTTTCTTCTTATGAGATGCTTGACCTTGAAGTAGTAAGAATGAAAGAGGTTATCTTTGTTCTTAATCTTCTAATGGATATTTTCGATAATAAGTGATAAACTATAAAGCGTTTCAAGTAGTGTTCACAAATGTATCGAGTCTTTTCGAACTAGAACCTAGTTTTCACACGTGTAACAACTTATCTAACAAGCGGTTTCTTGATATCGAAATTTGGGGAGCAAAAGCTTTGTCTGAGAAGCACTTTATATTGATTTTTGATCTTCAAAGCAAAAACTTGATATCTAATCTTTGAAGGAAAAACTTCACATATGATTTTTGTAGCAAAAACTTGATATTTGATCTTCACATGGAGATTCCATTTTTGGATACACTAAGTGACTTACGAAACAGCATTATCACGAGAAGTATGTGTGGTTCTCTTTTTAACAAACATTCAACATTCATTAGAACTACCGATGTTTCTACAAAAATGGATGGAATAGTCTTTCTAAGACGCACAGAGTAATTCTAATGATTCTTTAAACATCAATCCAGAATCAAATAGAATATTTTATCACATTCACTCAAGAAACTATTAGAATACAAAATTGTTACACATAAAATACATGCATTGTTATCATCAAAACTCAAAGATATTGCGAGAACTAAATCCAACTCTAATAATCTCCCATTTTTATGATGACAAAACCATGTATGAAACTAATTTTCTGAAATAACAATTAAAGTATAGAGTGAGTTTGAAAAACTCCAAGATAAAAAAATCTCTGAGATGATGAATTTTCCCATGAGATAAAGACTAATAATCTTTTTAGAACAAAAGGGATATTTGAGCATTGTTATATTTCTTAATGCACGGATAAGCATAAGATTCTCTTTAACGCTTCTTTCCACGATTATCGAGCTTTGACTTAATCATAATTTATTTTTAAAGTTTATTTTCTCATAATCTTCTAAATAATAGAAGTTATATCGATCTTGATTTGTTGGGACCGTGAGACATTAGAAGCTCTTTATCGGAACCTTCTAGATACTAGATTCATCTACTTATCGACATTTTCTTAAATAACATTCTTAAAATATTTTTTGATATATATGTTGTTAAAATGTAAGCAATGAGATTTAGGGAATTAGATATATCAAAATCATCACTATCTTTCTCCCTTTTGTCATAATCAAAAGATTTTCAAAAAGTTAAAAAATCGGTGGTGAAAAATAATTAGCACTTATCTTAAAAATTACGAAAACAAAACTAATACGATTGAAGCGATCAAAGACACATTGGGCCCGGAAGCCTAAAAGGGCCTAAGGGCTAGAAGAGGAATGGTTATGTTGAGCAAGAAGTTGAGCCAACATGTTCTGAATGTTGTTTGTACCTGCATCATGCTTGTCAAGACTCTCTCTAAGAAAGAGTAGCTCTTTCGCATGTTTTCAAAGATTTTTAACACCGAGAACAAATCTTAGAAGTATTTCCTAGAGATTTGACGACTTACATAAATTCTTTCATTGATTTCTTAATTAGTAATCTTTTTGTACATGACCAAATATCTCTCTTGACTTCCTTGACAAACTTGTTTGATTTGTCTGAAGAGATTTTAATTCTCTAAAACTCTCGAATATCCACCTATTGAACCGATTCCATATGGCATCAAGTCGAGAGGGATCAAGACTAGAGCTTGACTCCTCGCAAATCTTCTTTACTCTCTTTGTTGCATTGCTCTTTAATTTAGAGTTTACTCCATCATGGTCAAGGTTAGGAGTGGGAAGGTTAGAGGTCAGAAATATATCTTGATCTGAGTTGGTATCGACAAAGAAAGTTTCCTTTGGGTTTGAAGAATTATTGGTGAGAGTTAGGTTATTAACAAGATAAGGTGAAGTAGGGTCAGAGAGTTAAGAGGTGTTGGTTGTTGAGAGGGATACAGAAAATGAAGAATTCTTAGGAGGGATTAAGAATTTTTCTGTAGGGTTGGTGATGTAAGTGGCGAATGAGAATGTAAAAGACAACGAAGATGTTGAGGAAGAAGGTGTTGAGGTGAAGGTTTTAGGCATAAATATTGTTTGAAAAGGTGATGAAATGTTTAATGATTTAAAAGGAGCTCTACTTATGGTAGATGTTGGAGGGACAAATAAAACAGGGATGGTTTCTAGAGAGGGTAAAGAGGTTTCTGAAGGAATTGAGAATGATTTAGGTATCATTGATTCGAAATTAACAATCTTTAAAAAGGTGCATGTTGGAAAATAAGATGTTTAAATGGTAGTTGTTTGTAGGGGTAAATTGAATGAAACTATGACTGGTGAAGAAGGTAAAGGTTAACTGTTGTAGAATATAAGTTCTTTTTGTATCAACATGACTTAAGGAAAAATTATGAAAAATAAATTTCACACCACGTGTTCGACAAATTGTTTTAGTTTGTTCTTGTGATCAATTACCATTGGAAATTGATTTACTAGTAACTTGAATTAAACTTTCAATAAGTTGTTAATTGATCAAGGTTATTAATAGATTTTATGATCTTTGATCCATACTCTATTTGATATAATTTTCATATCTGAGCTTTCAATAATTGTTCGTACAAAGCGACTTATTTTAAAAACTTTGCCGCTAAAATACTTCGATAAACAAGTTTTGAAAACCATAATTTTTCTTACTTTTTTTAAGTTGGGTATCTATTCATCCCCTCTAGATACGTTGTCGTTGTCTAACAAATAGAGTTTGACGTTGATGGGAGGTGTTTTGGAGAAAGTGTAATGTGGTGGTCATGAGATCTATTGGGGGGTAAGCCGTTAAGGAGTATAAATGGGTTGATAAGAAAGGGTAAGGTTAGAGATCTTAGGATCTAAGTCTGCAGGGAGTGTATCACTAGAAGGAGAATTTATGGAAGGGGGATTACCTTTTGGATCACAAGGGTTTAGAATTATTAAGTGGAAGGAAGAAATGGAATTGGTGTGTATTAATTGGCGAAGTTGGTGAAAGGTATGACTCGGTTAGGTAGATAGGCCCCCTTTCAATGTGATTGAATTGACTTGATGGGAAAAAGTAATGGATGGAGAAAAGCAAACTTGGATCGGGCCTAAAGTATGTAACCACGCCATTTCTAGAACCACATCAATACCCTTTTATGAGGAGTAAGTAGAAGGGTAGATGTGATAAGTGCAAAAATAGTTATTTTATATATTTTTTTTTATTACATTGACTCTTTGTTAATAATCATTGAATAACTCGTTTTGTTTTAAATCGGTTTATTGTGTTTTGTGAACATATTGTACTTATTAGTTATATATATATATATATATATATATATATATATGTGCATGTTGGAGGATCGGGAATAAAGTGTCGAAGACACGGCTAGAAATCGAGTTTTCATGAATAAAAGACCATTTTGCTCAAGAGATCGCTTAGCGGCCGACCGCTAAGCGAGTTTGCTCGCAGCGTTTTGGAGCGTGATGGGTGTTTTGTATTGTTCGATAGAGACATATTTTAAAGGTCGTTGAGCGACATTTAGGTCGGTTTAACTAGTAAATATCGAGGTCGATGGCGTCCCAGTGTACTCATTGTGATCGTCTGAGTTTTGTTTTATAACTTTATTTTGCTTCATTTCTAGATGATGGTTTTGGGTGGATTTTGATCCCCATTTCCATCAACCTATATTTTTATAGATTATGTTAGAAAACAACACTAGAGCTTGCTTATGGATGATTGGAGATGGATTGCTCTTTGATTGGCTCTTAAAATCCAGTAGATCTGTGGTTTATCTCATCTCCTTTCTATGTATTTCTCTATTTGTTGAGTTTGTATGTATATTTACTCTTAAATCATGTATATTTGTCACCCGTGCGTTGTAGAAAGTTTGCTTTACAAATCTATGTTGGTGATTGTCTTAGGTTTTTACCTTGTGTTAGGGATTTGAGTTGTGATAGACATATACTACTTAGATTCTTACCTAGGATGATTATCTGTAAGTTTCGGAACGCTAGATATAGGTTTAGAGATGACATTCACTTAGGGTATCTGAGATTAATGCCTCTGTGTCGGTTGTGTCAAGCGAGACATCATAAATCGAGGTGACACGGTTGACTTATGTTGTTAAGGAGGGTGAGAGATCACTCTCAGGGTGACACATAGGATTCTCAATTTGGGTTAGAAATGACTTAGGTTGTGAGAGATATGTGATGACATAGGCGAGTATTGTAGGTTGAGTATAACTGGACGATAGGTTTAAGTCTGCGATGGGTAGTGTACATTTGTTTCGGATAAGTTGTCTATCCTTTTACTTTAGTATACATTTATTTTTGTTTATAAATTTTCCATACAACCCATTTAACCTAACTCATTAGCGGACGAATTCTCGATGGGAATCACAATAACCAATCGTGAGCCGCAAGCGATATATCCTATCACGGTAAAAATAATACTTTACTTTTTGCTTGCATTAATACCACCACAAGAAAATGGGCGCCGTTATGGGGATTGATTTTATTGTTTTGCATCACGATAATTCTTTTGTTTTAGATTTGTAATTAATGTATATGTTGTATAGACTTTGTATATGAACTTGTATATTGTTATTTGTACATTTGTGTGTTTACTTTCCATACTTGTGCATATTTGTGATTTTCTTCGTTTTCACATATTATTGTGATTTTTCGGTATCGTAACATTTGTTATATGAATGTTAGGACACTTCCTTTAGGTTTGCGGTGTGGACAATACCATGGCATGATGAGGCGAGGTTACTAGCTTCATAATAAAGGGTCGAGCTTACGATGTAAAATAAACATGTTTGTTTATGTTGGTGTATGTGGTTTTGTTGCGTAACATTTTGAAATAGGACTTGCTCTTTATTTCAAATCTTCACTTTCAACTTGTTAATTCATTTTCACCAAGTTTTTGCATCGTTATTTGCGTTTTTTTATTGTGTCAATTTGTTGTTTCCTAAGTTTGTAGTGTTTAGCTTGTGGAAGTGTATATGTGTTGTAAATATTGTTTAGATATGTAAATGAGATGGTGTAGGTGTTAAGTGGAGTTTGCATAGAACACTGCACTTGTATCTATTACCAAGTGGTGTAGTGCGTTTAGCCTTCTCTGTCTTGCTGCTTGCCTTTGTTGTATGAGCCAATGAATTCTTTTAAAATTTCACTTGGTTTTCATTTTTCCACTTCCACCAAGGCTTTGTTGATTTGAATAAAACTATTATTATTTTTTTAATTCCTTTGATGTTGTTTGGACTCGATGTTGGTCCGATAAATTGAAGAATTTTGAGGCAATTTTCCAATTTTGATTGTTTGTTCATGGATGTATGGTAATGATAATGTTTCAAAGTTGGTACACACGGATACTCGTTTACCACTTTCTATAGCATAACATGTTTAGGAAGTTTGTCATTTGTATAATTATCATGTCATTTATTCTTTTTCATTACTTGCTTTTGATTGAATCACTGGTTAGTCTTTTTACCCATAAATGTGAGGAAGTTTTCCATTGTTTACATATCTGAGACACCATATTCTTGTTTTATCTAGATTTTATTATGCTTAATCTTTTGTTTTGTGTTGATTGTAGAATGCAAGAAAAGGATCAAGGCATTTTTGTTAGATTTTGAACATTACCTTGACTAAATTTTGATTCACCTTGAGAAGTGTGCTTGATCATTTATTAAAAAAATTTGGGCTTTTGTTAATATCCATGTTTATTTGAACTTGATTCTTTCTTGTCTATGAGTGTTTAGTTTACCTTTTTGTATGGATGTTAATTTCTTTGTTCTTGAACCCATTAACTATTTGTTGTTGTATGAATTTTTACCTTGCCTTAGAAAGTAGGGAGTATTCGCATGTGATGTTTGTTGAATTGAGTGAGGAGGAAATATTTATGTGCTTATGTTGTGATTGCTATGAGGAAAAGAAAAAGAAAAAAATGTGAAAAAGAAAGATTAGAAAAAGAAAAAAAAAGAAAAATTTTGAAAAATAAAAACAAAAAGAGTATGAATAATGTTGTGTTAATAAGTAAGGTGTTTTGGTGTGAAATTTGTGATGAAGAAGAAGTTTGATTGAAATTGTATTGTTTGAAACTTTGTGGAAGTAATTGCTCCCTTAGGTTTAGGCTAGTTTTTTTTTCACGATTAGCTTTAGGACTTATCATTTTGTTTGCATTTTACCAAACCACCACTACAACCGAAAAAAGCCTTGTTGATTAACACCTTTGTATTTTCTATATGAGTTTTGGATGAATCATGGTTTATTATATTGTTTGCAGATTGTGGATGATGTCAAGTCCCTCACCTTTGTGTGTTCTTCATCTATCAATGAAATTTTGCTAGGTGTGATTCATGATTGAGCTTGTTTTGTTTTAGAATTTTTTGCATGATTTTTGTACTTAAGATTTGTTTCGTTTATATGTTAGTGTTGTAGGATAGTGGTATTATGTACTTTGCTTGTATGCGTTTTGTTTGAACCATACATTTGTTTTCCATTTTAAAACTTGTTGGTTCATAATTCTTTGATTATCATTCTTTGTTTCTTTGAGTTGTTTGACTTTGTTTGAGGACAAACAATGTTTCAAGTTGGAGAGAGTTTGATAAGTGCAAAAATGTAGTTATTTTGTATATATTTTTTGTTGCACTTATTGACTCTTGTTTGTTAATAATCGTTGAATAACCCCGCTTTCTTGTAAATATGTTTTATTGTGTTTTGTGTACATATTGTACCGTTTAATTAGTTTTGTATATATTTTGTAGGTATTTGTGCGTGTTGGACCATCGAGGAATAAAGTGTCGAAGACACGGCTCTGAAGACGCAGTTTTGATGAATAAAAGACCATTTTTGCTCAGGAGAGGCCGCTTAGCGCGGTCAGCCCGCTAAGTGCGAGTTCGCTCAGCTCCTTTTGGAGCGTGATGAGTGCTTTGGGACTGTTGAGCAGAGACATATTTTAGAGGCCGAGAGGATGAGGCCGATGAGTGGCATTTAGGTCGGTTTAAATTGTAAATATCGAGGCCGCCTAGCGCGTGTCGTTTGAGTTTTGTTTTATAACTTCATTTTGCTTCATTTTTAGATGATGGTTTTGGGGTGGATTTTGATCCTCATTTCCCTCAACCTTTATTTTTGATAGATTAGCTTAGAAAACAACACTAGAGTTTGCTTATGGATGATTCAGGTGGATTACTCTTGAATGACTCGACAATCCGTAGATATGTGGTTTATCTCTTCTCCTTTCTATGTATTTCTCTTGTTTGAGTTTTTATGTATATTTACTCTTAACTCGTATATATTTGTAAGCCCGTGGCGTTGTATAAAGTTGATTTACAAATCTATGTTGGTGATTGTCTTAGGTTTTTAACTTGTGTTAGGGATTTGAGTTGTAATAGACATATACTGCTTAGATTCTTACCTAGGACAATTATCTGTTAGTTTCTGATCGCTAGACATATGTTTAGAGTTGACATTCATTTAGGGTATCCGCGATTAATGTCTACTGTGTCGGTTGTGTCGAGCAAGACATCATCGATACAAGTGACACGGTTGACTTTGTGTTGTTGGTGGGTGAAATCACTACGAGTGATGCGTAGGATTCTAATTTGGGTTAAAATGACTTAGGTTGTGAGAGATATGTGATGACATGAAGCGAGTATTGTAGGTTGAGTATAAGCGGGCGATGGGTTTAAGTCTATGACGGGTAGTGTACATTCGTTCCGGATAAGTTGTCTATCCTTTTACTTTAGTATACATTTATTTTCTGTTTATACCTTTTCATCTGACCCATTTTACCCAAACTCATTAATGAGCAAATTATCGAATGGCGAATCAATAACCAATCTTTGTGGACACGATACGATATAACCTATATCACCCATAAAAATAATACTTTCTTTTTGCTTGCAATCTGCCCATGACAAGGTGGAAAGAGATGTTTTGTAGGATAAGGTGGAAATTGTTACAAATTTCCTCATATTGTAAATGTGAACTGTTTCCTACCATACCGAAAATTAGGAGTTAAAGTAGATTTAAGGTTAAGGTGGTGTGCGACTCGGGGTTGCATGATGTTATGGGTACTTCCAGTATCAAGAACCATGACTGCGAGGCCTCCGATAAAACCTTTAAATTTCAGCGTTTGAGGGGAAAATTGGCCCGTCAAAGCTTGGGTGGAGAGTTGAAAATACGTATCACACAAATATGTCTCAGCTTCCATGTGAGTAACGTCCTCATCAATAATAGTACGCTCACTAACTTCATCTTGAGTAGGTAGGAGTAAAAACCTACTAGTGGAGCATTTATGATCCATGACAAATTTCTCGTCGCAATTGAAACATAAGCCTTGTGATCTTCTTTCTTGTAATTGGGCTTGAGAATGGCGACAAATGGGTAGTTTAGATGGGAGTTTTATTTATTTTTTAAAAAGAAGGCAATTGTGGGCTGGTGGAGGATTGAGGTTTCAATATATTTGGGTTTGGGAGAGACGTGAGAGGCTTTTTGGTATTGATTCTAAAAGGGTTTTGAAAATTTTATTTTTGATTCAATAAATTTAGCTAAACCAATAGCTTGTTAAATAGATAGAGAACGATGGATAGCCACTTTGTTCACAATTTGAGGGATAAACAGGAGATAAAATAGTTCGAGGAGCCATGGGAAGATGGTACAAAATGAAAACAAAATTAGATTATGCTAGACTAATTTTGAGATCTAAATTGCATAAGATAAAATGATAAAATAAATTTTCTTCTTATCCCAATATGGATCAAACTTTATATATATATATATATATATATATATATATATATATATATATATATATATATATATATATATATAAAATTTATTTTGAAAAATGGTTTTATAAAATTTATTTTCAAAAATACAAAAAAAATTATTTTTTTAAAACTGAAACAAAGTGACCCTAATCCTATGAGCAAAAGCCTTTACATGAGATGCTTTAGGTATGCCTTTAAAGATGGGCGCTCCAAGGTACAAGAAAGGCAAACAACCAATAGAAAAATTCAACACTGAAGCAAGCATCTGATGTCTCTGAGTAATCGTGGAGCCTGCATATAAAATAGACTTCGAATGATTGATAAATTGGCCAGAAGCTACAGAATATCTATTGAACAGCTCTTTTATAGCCACCATACTAGCCTTGTTTCCTTTGGTGAAAACCATAATGTGGTCCGCCTAAAAGTATGATAAGGAACAAGTTGATTTTTGGGGCACTGGTCAACTTACTGCACTGCCTAGCAACTAAGTCAGTCAGCCCTTTTGCTCAATACAATCAACGTTATTGTGCTTAGGAATCAAAACCACTTTATTGGAATTGTAGGAACAAAAAGAAAAAAACCAAACAAAAGATATAATTTTCCAACGAATTTCAAGTCTATAAAAAAATTGTAAAATGAACAAAAGAATTACATTCTTGTCTCTATAAATTCTTAACGTTTTATGATTATACAATCAATCAACTTTACTCTATATCTCTTTGCTCATCAGCTGATATAAGAACTTAAAATCACTAAGACTCTGTTTGGATAAACAACTTAAGTAAACGCTTATCATATAAGTACTTGTGTATAAATTGTTCATATCTTAAAGTACTTACAAGAATAAGCGGAAAACACCTTATAGCATTGTCATAAGCTGTTTTCGTAAGTGTTTAAAACATTAAGTCAATCCAAACAGACTTGAAAATTGGTGTCAAAAACAAGCTTTGTTTTAGCTAACTTGTTCACCAATCAAGTCCAAACCCATTACAAGAAATGACAAACCTTGAAAAAGCAAAAAAGTAAAAATGAACACCATGTTCTGATAAAAGGCTTCTAGCAGAAGCAGTGAGTAAAAGAAAAGCAAGTGCTAATTCTTTCCTATAGAGTTTGTTTCTCTTCTTCTTTACAATCACTTCCGATTTCTGAAGTTTTCCTAATAACTCCAAACCAGATTCCGAATGTCTTCTATGAAGCTTGTCTTCATTCAAAGACTTTGATTCTCTTTCGCCTAATGCAAACAAATCTGACTCGGATGCTCTACCTGTTTTCTTTGTCACAACCCATTCGTAAGCACTTCCGAGTTGAAATAACCCGGAAACCATTGCGTTGAACTTTGTGACCGACATTGTGTTCTCGAAAAGAAGATATGGGACGAGAAAGGGCGGATTTTGGTGATGGAAGGATGTTTATGAATGACATGACGATAGGGACGTAACAGATTACAGAGAGGTAGTTCGACGGGTATGAACATTGTTAAGGGTAGTATGATGCAGAATAAGGTGAATGAGTAGAAGGAAGTATAAGTTTCCTCAATAAGAAGAACAAAAATATTAGATTTGCTTTCTTCCAAATTGATATCTGCAACAAATAGGAAACCAAAATTTAGAAAACTTTTAACATTTCTAACCATGTTATTCAATATCGTAGAACCGATATAATGTCAGAAAAAAGAAGAAAACGAAAATTACCTTTGAAGATATAACAGCAGGAAGACAAAGTCTGAAAAGCTGCATAGGACCAGAATGCCACCTATGTTGCTGTTTCTTATAAGCTTCATAAGATTCAGGCAATTCACAAAGAACTTTAACATCATTAAGGTATATAAATTTCCATCCATTCAAATGTGCCCTTACTGCTATGTCCATGTCCTCAACTGTTGTCCTCTCCAACCACCCTCCTGAATCTTCCAAAGCCTCAATCCTCCAAACACCAGCCGTTCCGTTGAATCCGAAGAAATTCAAGAAATGACCATTCACTTGTTGTTCAACTTCAAAGTGAAAACACAAGTTGATGTTTTGAAGCCTTGTTAGTAGATTCTCGTCTTTGTTCACATATGACCATCTTGCTTGTACTAATCCCAAATCAGGTTTTCCCTATAAACAAAATAGTCGAAAAAATCGTTACCGCCGTTTACTTCTAGTGTTCCCTTTTTCCATTTTCAGAGACAAAATATGTATCAGATTAGGGGTGGGAATAGACTAGGCCGTAGGCCTATGTTAATGTTAGCTGGTGTGACCTGGACTTGCGTAGGCTAAGCCGTACCCAATGTTAATTGGCCTGATTTATTCCCACCCTATCTCAGAGACGATATTTTGAAATTTTGACAGAATTATAATGCATACCTTGAAATGAGGAATGGTTAGTTTGAGGTAATCAGGATTTGGCTGAAAATCTGCATCAAATATTGCTACAAATTCATAATCTTTGACATAGTCACATGACATAGCTGACTTAAGATTTCCAGCTTTATAACCAGTTCTGATCAATCTATGTCGATAAACAATGTTGACGCCTTTTTCTTTCCAAGATGAAACCTCTTCTTTGATAAGCATCTGTAAACTAGGATCATCTGAATCATCCAAGACTTGAACTAGTATTCTGTCTTTTGGCCAATCAAGTTCACAAGCAGCACCAATTGATTGTGAATAAACCTTCATTCAATAGGAAAAAACAAGTGTCAGCATCAGATGTAAAATTGGAAAACCAAGTGTTTGAGCTCAAATGACTAATGAGCTTCAATGAATGTTGAATCAATCGGGGACCAGAATTCAAACTTTGATTGGAACAATCATTAGTCAGGCTTTACTTTCTTTCTACCGATAATTATTGATTTAAGACAAAATAAAATGTGAAATTCAAATAAGGTGCTACTGAGTTCCTTTCATAATTTGATCCAATATACACATAAGCTCAAATGAAGCTTGAATCGGTCACGAGTCATGACTACCCGAGTACAAACTTTGGCTCGAACAATCTTTAGCCAGACATTACTTGGCCAAATTCCAGATTACCAGTGAAGGTAGAATCTATTGGGAGTACCGAATTCAAACTCTGGTTGGAGCAACTATTGACCAGTTATTCCTATCAAACTCCTGATTACTAGACCCCGGAAACCAGGCGATTCGAAGAAAAATGTAAAATTGGAAAATCATGTAGAAATCAAGCTACCAAATTTCAATCATAATTGAATTCCAATCATAATTTGATCCAATTGGAAAATCATGAACAAATCAGGCTACTGAATTCCAATCACAATTTGATCCAATTTACATGACCTCCAGTGAAGTTTGAATCGATCACAACTACCGAGTTCGAACTATGGCTCGGACAAACTCCAGATTACCAATGAAGGTAAAATCAATCAGAAATACCGTCGAACTATTGTTGGAGCAATTATTGACCAGACTTTACTTACTTATCAAACAAACTCCGGATTACCAGACTCCTTTGCCCCAGAGCCGAACAATTCAACCAAAAAAACATAAAATTGAAAAATCATTTATAAATCAAGCTACCAAATTGCAATCATAACCAAATCCAATATGCACACAAGCTGTTTGAAAAAAATCATAAGCCATAGATTAATTACCTCTCTCATTACACATTGGAATCTGAACAAGAACCATAGGAAAGCTCAAAGGATCTTCAACATCATAAACATCATCATCAAACGTAGGTTTCAACTTCTTATACTTGATCCAAAAGCATCCAACACAAAGCACAAGTCGATCCAAAGACTGAATCAAGAACAACACAATACAAAATTTGGAAACAACAAAACCAAAGGACCAACATAATCCTCTCTAAAGACAACCAACCAAGATAAAACCATTGCAAGAGACTCTTCACCTCCCAAGGTTGAAACACAAGCAAATTCCACTGATTGAAATGAGCAATGATTTCAACAACCAAAGCAAGAATTGAAAGAGCTAGAAAAAACTTTATGAATCTGTATAACCTCGTTGTGTTCTTTGGATTCTCATCAGCTATATCAGACAATGAAACTCTCTTTTTCACCAAAGAAAACATTGATTTGAGACCGTTTGTTAACCATGTTAAACATGTTACAAGTTTGTGGAGTTTAAGGAGAATAACCCAAGTAAACTGTTTTGTACTTGCTGATTTCTTTTGCTTTTCTTGAAAGATTGGAGAATCTAAATCATGGACTTGTAACAAAGTGAAATCATTGGCTTTGTCAGTTGAAATTGTAACTGAATTTGGTGCCATCACTTTAAAAACAAAAACAAAAAAACGTTTTTTTTAATCAAAACCAAAAAAAATTGAATTTTGATTAGATGGGTTTGTCAATTGATGGTGACCAATGGCAATGGAAGATGATTACAGAATTTTGCTCAACATCAATGGTGTATGAACACTAAATTTTCATTACTTATATTTAAGGTTTTTTGTATGTGTGATTGGTTTTGAAAAATGAATGAAAATCAGAGATTTGTTATGGAATTTTGTGAATAAGAGTAAGTTTAGAGAGAGAGAGAATGTTGAGAGAGAGAGAGAGAGAGTGGACTTGTTTGAGAGACTAAAGCAAGGTATTAATAATGTTTCAAAGTAAGAATAATATGAACTAAAAAACAGCTTTCTTTTTTTATGTCTGATATGATAAAAGACAGCTTTAAAAACTTTTGAATTTTACTTAATCTAGATTTGGATTTACGCGGTCAAAATATTTAATAACTTATATAAAAATTTTGATATTTTTTTCTGATATTTAAATTTACGGTCAGATTTTCTCAATGCTTACGTTATTCGAGAGTGTAAATATTGATACATCAATTAAAAATATAATTTAAACTAAATTAATATATTTTGTTAAGATAGTTAAGTTATTAATTATACAAAAATATTAGACCTAAAATATGAATTTAAATCTATAATATTTCACTAACTATGAATGAAAACGCGTTTAATTGTTGCTTCAAATTAATATTACTTATTTTCAATTTTTTTTAGAGACGTGAGAATGCATTTGAAATTCTTATCCAAACATATAATTTGGATAAATTATACTTTTTTTTACTTATCCATTTAATGTGATATATTTTTAGAGCAAAGTGACTCATTTTGATTGGTTAGTTAACAAGTTGAGTTAAGTTTGAAGAACAGGCTGTCATGTTGAGCAATATTTGTTTGACATGTAAGTTATCAATCTCACTCTAGGTAGTTTTCAACAGCACACCATTTTTTTATATAAATAAATAAAAACAGCTCAGCAATTTAAAGTTTTGCTTTTTTCATTTTATTTTGTTTTTTAAGGTGACAATAAGATACAGCTAAAGTGCAGATCATTTCCACAATGGAAAATGCTTATTGTATGATTAGCTAAAGAATTCAAGATGAAACACCGCAGAAATTTCCTTTTTTTTTTCCCTCCGTCACAATTCAGATGTTTCTTAATAATAGTAATAATTGATTTGATTCTTTAGAAATAAAGATACTGTAGTTTATTTAATTGGTTAATCATTTCTTCTGGATATTCCATTCAATAATTACACTCGGTGCATTGTATTGTAGTGTGTGTTTACCAAATTGATTTTTGAAAATATATTTATCTAATAGGTTGATTTTTTATAATCAAAATATTTAGTTAAAATACACGTCAAATGTATAAAATTATACTGTCAGTCAAACTATAAAAATTATATTTTCATTATAATCATATTTGAAGATGGACTAGACACAAATTAACTTTTTAGTGACGTTAAAATAAAAATAATAAAAGAAACGTTGTTAAATACACCAATTTTTATTTAAAATAACTAAATTTTGTAATTAAAATATCACAAAAGAAATAATAAATGTATTATAGAAGAGGTCTGATGATAATGCGTGCATTCAATATATTTTTTTTAAATCTTGACGTATGTATTATTTATGTGTCAATAAAACTAACACATGCAATATAGACCAAAGATGAGGTCATACTAGAAATTTATTAAAATGAATTTGAAATTCATGAGACGACCCATCGGACTAGAAAAATATTAAGGCACAGTATTTATTTTATTTTATCCTTTTAGCCTATCCTTAAAAGCCCTACAAAATATGGGATGACGTATGGTCCATCTTGACACGAAAAAATAAATTTTTATTAAATATAACTAGAATTTATCCTTTCTAAATTATAATTATTATAAAATTTTATAACTATTTATTATTATAATTGTCATGAATATTTATAACTTAAAATATGTTGGAACAAATTATTTATTTTTGTATACTATATTAAATAATTTGTGATGTATTTTGGACAGTTTGAATTAAGTTAATGTGTTGTTTTATATTTTAATTGTTATCTTATATGAATTATTTAGAAATTTTAATTTTGTATATATATATATATATATATATATATATATATATATATATATATATATATATATATATATATATATATATATATATATATATATATATATTATATGGTTTTACGCTCAAAGCGTTACTTGGATTAATATTTTTAAAATCAACAGTTGGATTGAAACATACTATCATATAGATCATTCCTATAAAGTTTGAGACTAATCTAAAATGATTTAGGTAAATTCTTTGTCGGAATCTGTTCAAAATATATGTTGCGGTAAACGGCTTCACCAAAATATTTAGGTAAATTCTTGCCTTTCAACATACTCAAGACCATATACCGCGATAGTTCGATTCTTCCTTTCTGCGGATCCCATTACTTTGTGGAGTGTGGGTGGAACCACCTCATCATAATCCTTCCTTTTCACATAACACCAGAAATCTTTTGACTTCTACCACCATCGGTTCTCAAAATTTTGAGCTTTCGACCACTTTGTCTTTCGACCATAGACTTAAATTTGGCAAATATCTCGATCACTTCACTTTTCTTCTTGATCGGGTAAGTCCACGGTTTTGTTGAAATCATCTATAGGCGTGACAAAGTATTTATTACCTCAGAGTGAATCCACGGATTGGTCCACATACATCGAGTATATGATTTTGAGAACAACATCCGACTTGCTTCCTGCATCATTCTTTGAAGCTATTCTTGTGCTTGCACCATGCATTCTTTACGCTTCATTTAGAATATTGATTTACAGCGATCCACGAACCATATTATTCCTTTTAAATCTCTAATGTCTACGAAGTTGAGATGGCCTAGTCGATAATGCCATACCATTCGTCTTTACTTCTGCGGTCGAAGAAGGAACTTGTGCTCCATCACATTGAGTTTGATCTTGAAGGTTCTATACGGGACACGGGGCCTTCATATTAACCTTCATTCGCGTCAACAACTCTCATCATCTTGTCTTGATCGCCCTTAATTTTTTGACCAATTGCCACTATACTAAGAAGTTTCTCTTCATGCGTGGAATGTATTATCGTTTGAAATTACTTCTTTTTGCCATTTCTCATGATCATAACATCTCCAATACCGACTTCGGGCATTGTCATTTGCAAATTTCACCATGTTCTTCATAGGGCTTTAGATTAATAAACCATTTTTCCTTCGGACATATGTGATGAGAATCTTGAATCCAACTACCATGGATCCTTGAATTTTCTTCATCTCTTGTTGTTACCATCAACGTCATCTCTTCTTACACACACTTGAACTTTGCATCACTTTATTTTGTCTTTCCTTCTGCGGACAATCACTCGAATAGTGACCATCGTTTGACAATTGTAACATTGAATGTGACTCTTGTTAGGTTTTGACCACCACCTCTTCCTTTATTTGCAACACCACTCTTTGGTTTTCTGGTATGGTCCTACGATTCGAACGTTCCTTCGTTCTAGTTTCCTCTGTCGATTGATTATTGTAGCCACCTCTACCTTTGTCGAACCACTTTCCTTTGCCTTTGGTTTCTTTTGTTGAATTTATGCGGCTACATCACTCTTTGTCTTGCACGACTCTTTCATTCGATATTCAGTTCAGCGTCCATTGAAGCTCTTCCTTTTTCAATTTTGACAAATCTTCCCGCTTGATGGCACCCACGTGGTCGAACTTGGGGCCAAGATCTCAAAATATTTGAAACAACAACTCTTATTTTTAATGTTTCTCCACATATCTTGATTTGATTCACTAGTTTTGTAACCACAATTAGAAATCGGATATGCTTTCGTTGTCTTCCATCGAAGCAATTCATACGTTCTCTTGTGAGTTTGTAACCTTCTTTCACCTTTTATCGCCTCAAAGATTTCTCAAGAATATCGAAGCTTCTTTTCGGTTACGTATCACTAACCCGAAGTTATGCAGGCTCAGACATTGATGAATTATAAAGAGAGCTTTATAACTCTTCTTCTCCGATTTTTCTTTTTTTGAAGCGTCTTCTTCAAGTTGTTTTACTCCATCCTTTACAAGATCCGACATACCTTGACAGCGAGAATAAAACCTTCATACACTTTTGATTCTCCTGATTATCTGCTTTCGAGTGGAAGACTTCTTTGGATAATTTGCATTCCCATAGCTCACTACCATCGTGAATTCTTCTTCTACGATCGTTCTTGATTGTTCTTGATTGTTTATCCCTTGAATCGAAATCGGAGCTCTTGATACCAGATGTTAGAAATCCACCAAATATCTATGATGAATTTCTATCAATCTTGATGAACAAGATTGATATCACACACCTGACAATGATGCAATTAAAGAAAGAAAGAAGAATGAAATATATTCTGCGAGTTTTCTCTCGCCCTGGTAATGGAGAATTTCTTATTCACTGTTGTAAATTACTGTGAATACAACTTGATTACAAAATAGGGTTACTCTCTATTTATAGATTTAGGTTAGCTTGCTCCCTAAATTAAAAACTATAAAGTCAAAAATATCTATTTGAAACCAAATCAAATCAAATCTATTATAAATTTAAATCAAAACTAAATCTAAAACAAATATATTTTGTCGAATATGGGTGGCATGCTCTTCGGCTGGGTCAACTTCTCTTCGACACGCACAATTTCCACACACATGAATTACTTTCAACAATGATGGAGATATAATTGATTAGGACTTTTCTTGATAATAAAAGCTGATTCAACCAAACTAATTACACTCCTAACCATATGAAATTCTTACTGTTTGGCCTACTCAAAAAATTCCCATCAATAACCTATTATATATCATGTAATTTTTAAAAATTATATCAATTTTACCTCTTATATTGATTATTTTTGAAAATATTATGTCATGTCATTATTTTTTAGATTAAGCAAGCAACCTTTTCGGGATTCAAATCGATGTTTTCTGTCTCACAACAACTCAAACGGGTGCCAACATCGTTGGAATGATTAAATTTTTTGATGAATCAAAATAGAAAAATCTTCATATAATAGAAAAAATTCAAAAGAATTTTACAGAAAATTTTCAAAACTCAAATATCTGACAAAGAGAATTCATGCAATCTAAAATCTCATTTCAAATTAGAATAAAAATATTTAGTTAACCATGTTAGTATTTATAACTATTTATTTATTGTATGTAAAGAAACAAGGAAATGAAGCATATTGAGTATCAAAAAAAGAGAAGGAAATGAAGCGTATTTATACCTAAATATTCTATAAAAGAAACAAGGAAATGAAGCATATTGAGTATTAAAAAAAAGAAGGAAATGAAGCATATTTATACCTAAATATTCTATAATAAGCATAAAAGTCAAGCCACGTCGCCTCATAGTAGCCATTTGGTCACAAATTGAAGCAAAAAATTATGCCATCATTGAAGCCGTATTTAAAGGTAGCTGAAAAAAATATCTAGTATGAACTCAAATCCTTATAGAGTTACATATAGTCATTAAGACTTTTACTTGGAATTTTAGAGGACCAATCTAAAAAACCAAGTTTTGTTCTTAATTTCAGGTGGAAAAATATTTTGATGTACATTAATTTTCCATAGTCAAAATAACCATTGACTTTGTTTAATCTTTTCATGCAAAGGTAATTAGTGGACAACATAGCCAAACAGGTGGATCTCTCTCATGATTATTAAGCACCAACGTGATGCTTCTAGTTTTGGATCTCATCAGAAAGAACATGGCATATTCCATATAGTTGTATTTTTAAAAATATTTTTAATCAAAATCCTCATAGAGATATTATCTTATTCTACTTGTTTCTTTAGAATAAAATAAAATCATAATGCATAGTGTTGTCCCACAAAGTGTCTTCTGGCTATGGTTTGGTATTGTTAGATGTGTCGGTGGGATTAGGTTGTAACAGGGGTTTAAAATCATATAAAGATGATTTATGTCAATTAGTTAGAAATTAAGGTGGGAACAAACAAGTAGTAGAAGTAACACGTTTGTTATTATTCTATTCATAGAGCTTATTTTGACTGCATTGTATCCATAGATATATATTCCATATTTTGATTTTTACAATATGTAAGATAATTTAGGCAGTGTTCATATTTTTTATTTTTACATGATGTAAGATAATTCCATATTTTGATTTTTACATGATATGTAAGATAATTTAAGTGTTCATATATTTTTTATATGATATGTAAGATAATTTAAGCGTTTTTTATTGATCGTTCTCATTTATATATCTAATATAAGTATTTTATTATGATTTTAATAATCATTTATAACCAAATCTAATAATAATCTTTCTATATT